>BRDA01074535.1:0-22920 GCA_036984385.1 Crenuchus spilurus | reverse complement strand
CTCTCTCTCTCTCTCTCTCTCTCTCTCTCTCTCTCTCTCTCTCTCTCTCTCTCTCTCTCTCTCTCTCTCTCTCTCTCTCTCTCTCTCTCTCAGGACTGTGCCGAGGAAGGTTGGCCTGGAGGGCAAACTGTTCTAATATTTTTAAAATAAAATATTATTCTTCATTTTGATTGTCTTTTTATTGTCAGCATGATTATTGCAGCATCACATGTGAGTTAGTCTTTATGGGCAACTAAATTTCACACTTATTTGCAAATAAATCAGATTTATAAAACATTTTGAGTGAAACTTGGTAACTTCTAACTTTGTTTTACAGCTTATTCATATGCAAAAAATTATGAAAATGATATTATGGTTACATTACTCATACTGTGGCCAAGAAGACCCAGCGTGCGCAGATTCATAAACGCCCTGCAGTTACAGAAAACACTACAGAAAAATCAAAATGAAAACATGGGCACAACATTTAACAAACCCGCTGCTAGTTCACAAACTCTTTGCAAAACCGTTCTCAACACAACTAAGTGTTTCCGGGGGACACGTAAAGGACATGGGACCATGCCATTTAGGGTTGTCACCCGTCCCGTAAAATACAGAATCATTCCTTATTTGTAAATTAAGTCTCTTTACGTACTGAACTGATAAGGGACGCGCTTTGTTCTGTATTTTTATCAAAGGGGGTGCAGTGTGTGTGAGTTACAGGTCGTTCGCGAACGAAACAGCTCTTAGAGTTGGCTTTTTGAAGTGAACAATCAGAGCTGGCTCATGTCTAGCAGTCAGATTCATTTTTTTTCATTTTTCAGTTGAAGTCGCACACACAGAGAAAGAAGCTACAAAAAGATAACTCTCTGCAAATGACAAAAAAATTACATAGTGTAAATGCACATATAAATGACTGAATAAATAAATAAATACACACAATTAATTGTACAGACAAAAAAAAATTAATAAATACATTTTGTCATGAAAAGGCTACTTTTCTTATTTTCTCTTCTTCAACATCCGTCTTCCTCGTTAGTGTATTTCATGTTCATATTTAGATATGACGCGTTCTATTGAGTGAGGCCTAGGCTGCTAACCATTATCACACATACGCGTGTCAAATCGATTGTTCATCCGCTCGATTCGTTTGGCCTAGAAGCCCGGTGACGTATTTGCGAGTGTTTGTTCACTTTTCAATCGTATTCGTTAGTAAGAAAACATAATATTTCAAAACGTACCCGTAATAATTTAAGTCTTATACATACGTGTACGATTTAGTTTGTGCTTGTGTGAATTTTTAACAGTGATCTTACTCCGTAGTTAATGCGACTTCTGCTCCTGAACCTCTGCGAACAGCGTCTGCAAATCAGGGCCGTATGACGTCACTTTCATCATATACTGGCTTTCGGTGAGTCTGACGCGAAAATACGTACAAATATATATTTTATTTTAATATTTCAAGCTCACAATAATCTTCCAATTTAGAACCACTACAATAAAAAAGAACGAAAACAAATAAATACAACTTCAATTAAATACTTATAATGTTTTTCCCAAGCCACACGGAGTCGCAGTGTAAGGATGAAAGAGCCACATGCGGCTCTGGAGCCGCGGGTTGCCGACCCCTGTGTTAGGTAAATATATATATATATATATAAAAATACTATACGATCACAAAGTTATATTATTGCATATTTAATAATATTGTTTATTATAGAGATTTAATATTCAGTAATGTATTGCAATAATCAGTAGAGTGTGTGCACGTTGTAGTGTGTTGCTTGCTGACTGAAGCACCTACAATACTTTTAGACTGTGGTTGTCACACTCATTGCAGATATTAAATAAAGCTGCATCAACCCAACACCCCACACGTGTCCTGGTCATTGACAGAAAGTAGGCGAACGCCCAACCACCACGAGGGGTTACACATAGACCTAATTATCTTGTTTACTTTGAACTGTACAGTGGTAACCCTACTTATGAGCACCCCCACTAACAAGTATTCCAGGTAACGAGTCGAGATCTCGGAATATTTTTGTTCCAGGTAACGAGTAAATTTCCAAGTAAGGAGTAGCGTCAATTTGTTCAACTATACCAAACTGCTAGGGGCGCTGCGGTCGTAGCATCCCCTAGATGCTAGCGTAGAAGAAGAGGTCAGTCATTACCTTTGACCGCTGTCCAGTGAAAGTGCTAGTGAAAGTGAAGCTAAGACAGCAAAGGTAGTGAACAAGAAAGTTAGATACATTTTACTTTTACTTTTCATATGATAAGTGTAACCATGCCATACACGTACGCCCGTCCTCCTGTCCTCCTTAGCTGCCAGCCTACATGAGCGCCGTCGGTCTCCCTCTTAGCTGCCAGCCTACACGAGCACCGTCGTCGTCTCGTTTATGTTTTAAAAACCCATATAAACACATTATTTAGCATATTAAAGTATACTGTATATTGGCCGGCTGACACGGATTAATCAGTTTTACATGTATTCTTATGGGGAAAATACATCCAGCTAACGAGCAAACCAGCTAACGAGCTCAGCTCCTGCACGGATTAAACTCGTAAGTAGGGTTACCACTGTAATTTTATTTTCTTAAGACAGACTTTCTTGGATCCTATATGCACCTTCAGTTTGGTTTCCATAAAAGGACACATTCAGTGCTATCTCACCTTAATGGTAAACATTTTGTCAGAGTTGCAGCCTATCAATCAAGATTAGGTTTAAATTAGTGACTCGCGAGTCTGCACATTTGCCAGACTGCATAAATGAATGACTGTTGTGTTTGTGCCATTTCAAGGAAGTTCATTGCTGAACATTAGCAATGTGTTACTGATTGCAGCATAAATGTGACCACTGCAGAGCTTCTGGACTTTGAATTCAAATGTGTGAATAAAACTAGACTGTAAACTTTAACTCACCTGTTCACACTTCCATCAAGTAGGAACTTACCAAAAGCTTGAGCTGCTACACCATATTGGTGCTTCAAAGCTTGTGAAGCCTTTATAATTTTTTACATTTCTGCATCAAGTTGACATAAACCATCATCAGATTGTTACACAAATCCTGAAAGTAGATTTAAAGAACCAAAACAAACAAATAAGACAAAAATACTAGACTTGGTAATTTATTTATTGAGAAAAATCATCCAATATTACATGTCTGTGAGAGCCAAATGTGTGTGAAACTATGCTTTAAGTATCTGCTGTAACACCTTCTGCAGCAATAAGTGCACAACTGCAATAACTAAATGCTTCTGATAATTGTTGATCAGTCCTGCACATCAGCTTGGAGGAATCCAGGGCCGAGTGTCCATGGGGGCACCACTTAAGTCTCCTTTTCCCACCACCCAGCTCCCTCACATAGGCCAAAGTCCACACACAGGGAACTCAAGCACAAAAGCTTTCTGGTGCTCAACTTTCGCCACCGCAAACCACCATTCATACACACACCCCGGCCAACATTTTCCCCACTCCTTACAGCATTTGTACTTAGGGCACCCACATGCCTAGCAACGGCACTGTAGGAATCCATCAACTGCTTGCTTCAGGTCTTTCCTTAACATTTTTATTCATTTAAGGTCAGGACTTTGACTTCCAAAATATGGACTTTGTTTTTCTTTAATCATTCTTTGGTAAAACAGCTTTTGTGTTTAGGATTGTTGTCTTTTTTTCATGATCTCTTGGGATTCAGTTCACAGACAGATATCCTGACATTTCCTTTAGAATTTGCTGGTATGATTCAGGATTCATTGTTCCATCAATGATGACAAGCCGTCCTGGCCCAGATGCAGCAAAACAGGCCCAAACCTGATACTACCACCACCATGTTTCACAGATGAGTTTTTATGCTGGAATGCAGTGTTTCCCTTTTTCTGAACAACACTTCTCATTTAAAAGAAAAAATTATATTTTGTTCTCATCCATCCATAAAAACATTGTCCCAATAGTCTTCTAGCTTGTCCATGTGATCTTTAGCAAACTGCATGTTCTTTTTGGAGAGCAGTGACTTTCTCCTTACAACCCTGCCATGCACACCATTGTTGTTCAGTGTTCTCCTGATGGTGGAACCATGAAATTACCTTGGGATCCTTTGTGACATCACAGACTATTCAATATCTTTGTTGGCAGAACACTCGTGGGGTCTATTTGTACACAATCTGTCTGTTTTGGTAGATTGGTGGAATCCAAGCTCTTACAAATCATATCAATCGGTTCTTGCTAATACAAAGCACTACAGTGAAACAGTTTTGGGATCAATCTATAAGACAATCTCCCATTTTAGCAACCTTTTTACAAACAATGATGACATTGCATGGCAACCAAAGAAACAAGTCGTTTACAGAGCCTCAGGGCAGTCTTCAAAATACAGTCTGTATATTGTCTACTGTAAATATAATTTTCTAAACTTGTAGTAGAATGTCGACATTAGTTGCACCAAATGCTGAAAGTATCACAATAATTTGAATCTTGAGATGTGTATCATGATACGTATTGTATTGCCCAGTGTTTGCCAATACACAGCACTACAGCTAAACATTTATCAGACAATCTGCCTTCTCTAGCAACCATTTTAGTAAATCCCTTCACTCATATCTAGACCTTCACTAAGTTCTTTAGTCCAGATTTTTTAATTACTTAATTAATTAAAATCTTTGGTTAATAAATAAATGACGTCTTTATTTCTTTATATTGAATATGAGTTGTACATGAGGATAACCAACACATTCTTCATTAGAGCTTCGTTCATGTCATCTCAGATTTTGAGTCACATTAATATTTAAAATCTTATCAATGATTCATTATTAATTACATTACTTAACCATTCAGTAATACTTCATACAAGTTTTAAGTCCTGTTAATAGGCATAAAGAGTTCACCGATTATTTAAAATAGTTTTAAATACATTAAAAAACACTTCAAAATAAATGGAGAATGTGAAGAACAGCCAAAGTATGTTTTATGATGAATGCCTTAAAGTCAGCAAAGCAGAAATGAAAAAGCTTGAGCTGTAAACATCACAGATTCGAATGTGCTGTACCACACATCCAGCTCAGCCAAAGTAGTCTGTCCTTATAGTATAATGGGTTCTGTTAAATTATGTTTAAATATGCTTCTATATACATCCAAGCCATGATCCTTTAACCAAAGAAGCCGTGGAAGAACACACACACGGTGAGGAGGATGATGGCGTTGGCGTTCACCACATTCCTCCACAATGGCTTTTCACTTGTGTCAGTCAGCTGCTTCTTCAGCTCCGCCTCTTCTTCTTTGGAAAGCTTCGGTGCCTTCTTCTGATCAAAGCCACAGAACCAGTTGTAGGCCTTCTTCCAGCATTTTGGCTCCTCCTCAGGCTCTGCAGTGACATGTAATTAAGGGTTAAAAATTCACTGTAAAATGCTTCATCAGTTTCATTTTTATGCCATCTGACCCTCGTGACTGTTGAGCTACTTTGGATTTTTCTTGACATAATCCATTAACATACAAAAAAATAGCAAAAAATAATGTTACTTTTAAAACAAAAATACTGAAGCATCATAAAGACAGATAACGTTGACACAGGTTGTACACCCAAAATTCCAAAAAAGTTGGGACATTGTGTAAAATGTAAATAAATGTAAATAAAAACAGAATGCAATGGTTTGTAAATCTCATAGACCGACATTTGAATACAATAGAACACAGAACACATATCAGATGTTGAAAGTCAGACATTTGACCATTTCATGAAAAAAATATTAACCTATTTAGAACTTGATGGCAGCAACGCATCTCAAAAAACGTTGGGACAGGGCCATGTCTACCATTCAACACCCTGACTCTTCTGTTGAAGAGTTGAATGCAGTATGTGGTTTAGCATTGTCTTGCAAGGCCTTACCTTATGTTGTTCTAAAACCTCAATATACTATTAGGCATTGATAGTCTCTTTAGAGATGTGTAAGCTGCCCACACCATTGGAATTAATGCAACCCCTCACTATCAGAGATGCCTTTGAACTGTGCACTGATATCATGGTGTATGATTTTCATGAAATGGTCAAATGTCTCAATTTCAACATCTGATTTGTGTTCTTTGTTCTATTGGGAATAAAATATGGGTGTATCAGATTTGCCATCATTGCTTTCTATTTGTATTTACATTTATTTACATTTTACACATCGTCCCAACTTGGGGTCGTAAACGTGAACACATGATGGTAACACTTGAGACAAAATGAAACTGCAGTTGTACAACTATTTACAAAAAAAAAGCAAGTGTGAAGCTCCTTTTATGTCCACTTTTGGACAGTGTTGGCTCCTGCTGCCTTGTGTGGCATCTCGCACCTCCTCCCTCGCTACTTTTACAGACGTGTAAATATGACTTTTATATCAAACATATAATGTCTCTGTTTGTACTTGGTCTGTCAACATCAAACTAAAACTAGCACATAGTTTCAAGTCAGCACATTCATAGGAAGTTGACACCAATGCTAAACAGGACTTTGTTTTAATGCTGTGACACTCACCGTCCACCTCCATTGTGTCTTCAGCTTCTTCTTCAGTCCAGTCATCACCATTAATATCAATTCTTTCTTCTTTGCTGTTTCTCAAACTCCAGCACAGTCTATGTAGCTGTAATATGAACAAGGAAATGTTATTTACACAGCATTTGGATTATGGGGAACAGATCTGCATGGTATTAATGTGGATCTATTAAATATACAAGTCATTTATAAGCACTAGCTACACAGATATTATGACATTTATGGGAATGAGTTATACAAACAGCAGAATGTTTATTATAAACATTATACATACAGCAGGACCAATTATAAAGACAGTATAAACTTTATGAGAACCAAATATACACATAGCACTGGATATATAGAGAACTCTGCATGTGTGGGTGTGGGTGTGTCTTACATGTTTATCATCAATTGGTTTGGTCATTAGAGAAATCCCCAGCACCAGTATTAAGGAGACTCCGAACAGAATGAGGCCGAAGTAGAGGTAATGTATTTTACAGATGATGGCGGGACAGTCGCTTTCGTTGGCACAGCTTCCTGTCCCATACACAAACTCAGTTATCATACGGGACAGTCCGATGGCAAGGCCAATCAGCATTCCATAGAACGCCCCCTAAAAGACAAATAACAACAAAGCATTAGTGCCACAATAGATGCAAATGAAATAAGAGCATGTTTGTAGATCACTTATGTAGGTCATTCAGGATAAAAGCATCAGCTAAATGACATACATGTACATGTAAAATAATCATATGTATTGACATCTTTGACATGTATTGACATCACCAAATGTTTACGCAATATAAGTGAGAGCAGCTACGCACAAATGAGGCTCAAATAAAAATTTAGATAATAATAATAATAATAATAATAATAATAATAATAATAATAATAATAATAATTACAACAACAATAATAATAATAATAATAATAATAATTACAACAACAACAATAATAATAATAATAATAATAATAATAATAATAATAATAATAATAATAATAACCCCTTATTTATCTGAAATGAGATTATAACCTTGCTCTGTGTATCCAACCTGAATTACGAGCCAGAAAAAAAAAACTGAATATGTGTTCAGGGGAAGCACATTAAAGGACATTTATTATGTTAGCATCAACACAAACTGTGCTGAGCTGCTGTCTCTGACTTTACATCTACTAGACCAATAAGGTAGGTGTGTCTAATAGAGTGAACAGTGAGTTAATACAGTGTTTATCTCTTGCAGCTCTGCTGTCTCTGATCCAGCATATCACACACTAACGCCAACCATATTAATGTGCTGAGAAGATCAACCTGTGGTGGTCCTCGTCATTGAAGAACAGGGTGAAAGGAGGATAACAAATTCAAGTTTAATATGTTTTTATTGTAATTTCAGCTATTTACTGTACAATACATAATGAAATGAAACACCATTCCTCCAGGACCAGGTGCAACACAGAACACAAGTGCAAAGAAAAACAAACAAAAACATACAATAACTGCAAGCCCTAATAAATACAAAAAGTACAAGTCACTGCTTGTCTAACGAGACTAAGACACATTACAGGACGAAGGACAAATGTAATGATGGTCAGTATGTGGTACTGAGTGATATTTAACAGCAGATTTCAGAGTTTATGGCAGCAGTTTTATAATAATTTTAGAAGCAGTTTTATGGTACAATGTACAATGCACTGATATGCAAATATTGCAATTATTATGTAGGCAAATACATTGATGTGTAAATATGCAGTGATATTTATCCCTGAGAGTCAGATTGTGTGCATTAAAAGGAGTCTGACAGCCAGTGGAATGAAACTATTGGAAAGTCTAGCATCTGAATGCTGTGGTATATTTTACCAGAAGTGAGAAGGGTAAAGACAACATGTGGCGGATACAATGGGTCCTCCACAATGATGAGAGCTTTCCAGATTCAGTGCTTGTTGTAAATGTCCATGAGAAATGGGAGGGAAACCCCAATAATCTTCTCAGCCATCCTCACTATACGCTGGAGAGTCTTGCAGTCAGATGCAGTGCAATTCCCAAACCAGACAGTAATGCAGCTGCTCAGGATGCTCTCTATGGTTCCTCTGTAGAAGGTGTAGGATGGGGGGTGGCAGATGAGCTTTCCTCATTCTTCTTGGACGCTGTGGGACTTTCTTGCTTAAAGAGCTGGTGTTGTGAGACCATGTGATGTTCTTTGTCAGCTGAACACCAATGAATTTGCACCTTACAATCCCCATGGAGGAGCCATCATTATTCAGTGAAGAGTGGGCTCTCTGTTCTTCCAAAATCAACAACCATCTATACTTTAGTTTAATAAACTTTCAGATACAGGTTGTTGACTCTCCTCCAATCCATTAAGCATTCCACCTCCTCTCTGTCATCTGTCACACAGTGGTGTTATCTGCAATCTTGACGATGTGAATGGAGCTGTGCATTGCTGCACAGTCATGATTCAGTAAGGAGAACAGAAGTGGACTGTGCATGCAGCCCAGAAAAGCTCTTGCTCTCAGTGTGGTGGTGCTGTAGGTGTTTGTACCAATTCCAGTTGTCCAGAAGTACAGAATACAATTGTAAAGAGAGGTGTACAGTCCTACAGAATTCAGCTTTTTAATCAGGTGCCAAGGAATGATGTTGAATGCTGAGCTGAAGTCTATGAACAGCATTCTAGCATGCAGTGTGTGTGCTTCTTGTCCAGATGTGCCAGGTGAAGGGCAGTGGCTATAGTGGCATCTATAGAGTGTTTTTGACGGTGCGCAAACTGCAGTGGATCCATTGAAGGGGACAGCAGGGTCTTGATGTTCTTCATGACAAGCCTCTTGAAGCACTTCATGGCAATGGGAGAGCTATTGATGCTCTAGCCATGTGCATGCTTCACTTCTCTGATGGCTTGGGACAGTTTGACCCTTGCTGTATTCAGGGCAGTCTTGTCATCTGATTTGAAGCTGGTGTCTCTGGCTCTCAACAGTGCATGTACCTCTGCAGTCATCCACAACTTCTGGTTTGGTCATGTGATGATAGTCTTGGTGACAGTGACATCATCATGCACTTGCTGATGTAGCACGTCACTGATGTTGGTGGAGTCACTGTATGTTGCAGCTTGCCTAAACATGTCCCAGTCAGTGTCCCTGAAGAGCAAAAATGACTTTTGCTGGACAGGTTTCCACCTGTTTCAGAGCCGGTCTTTAGTGTTGGATAAGTGGCCTTTATGCTGGGATTAATATACCAGAGATGTGATCTGAGTATCAGAGGTGGGGGTGGGGCTTCTCCTTATATATGCTGGATAAATTAGTGTAAACATAATACAAAGTGTTTACCCCTCTTGTAGCAAAGTACACATGCTAGTTAAATTTAGGGTGAAGAGTTTTGAGATTTGTGTGATTAAAATCTACAGCAAAAATAAAAAGTTAGTCTGGATGGGAGTTCTGTAGATTGCTGATCGATCCATACAGATCACACAATGCATCACTCATGTTAGCATTTGGGGGGAGGTACACTGTACCAGAAGCACAGCAAATAATTCTCTTGGTAAATAAAACGGTCTACATCTAACAACTGCAGACTCCACCAGCAGAGAACAGAACTTTACATTAAGCACAGAGTCCTTGCCCCATTCCATGTTGATGTAAACACATGCCCCCTCCTTGTGTTTTGTCAGACTGGGCCACGCTCCTATCAGCACAATGGCAGGTTAGCCCATCTAAATGAATAGTGCTGTCCAGAGTATTATTGCCAAACCATGTTTCAGTAAAAACTAAAACACAACAGTCTCTGTACCCATGCTGGGTAGCTCGCTGCAGTCAGATTCAGTCCAGTTTATTCTCTAGAGAGCAGGCATTAGAGCAGAATAGCAATGGTAGAGCCGACCAGCTAGGGTTAGCCTTTAGCCTAACATGGACCCCAGCTCGCTTCCCCCGCTTCTCCTTCCTCATGGACTTCTTGCGGCAGCTCCTCCACAGGTCTCCAACATCAGGAAATGTAGAGGCCTGCAGGTCTGGTTTGTGTAGTAGGTCTTGCAACATCCATCACAGCTCATCTTGGAGGTAGCTTTCTGTACAATTTCTTTTGAGAATTTGATCTTACAGGAAGGCTTTAACTTTAACACAGACCACAAATTGCACTGATTTTTTTGGACCTGCAGAGGCTGCTGCATGCTACCATGACACCATCTTATATACACAGAAACAGATGGACTACAGTCTGTAAGTGTACCTGTATGCTCAGTGGAGCTAAAATGGACAATGAGTGTAGATACAAGGTATGTGTACCTAAAAAAGTGGGAAGTGAGAGCATTATTTCCTGATTTCTGTGGAGTACACATGTTAAAAGAGATTTACAGCTAAAGGAGTGTCAATGTGGAGACTTACCGCCTCATTGACTCTCTTACAAAAAATGGCCAGAATGAATACAGCAGCAATGGGAGGAGCCAGGTAACTGGTGACTGACTGAATGTAGTCAAACAGCTGTCCACTTTGAGCTGTCTGTACAATGGGAATCCAGGCAATACTGATGCCAATCAGCACCAAAATGAACAACCTGTACACACAACACCATCTCTTTAAAATAAATGCAAGACATGAAAAATTCACATGATGATTTTGTCACTTTATATTTGCATATGCAGTGAGTTTCACGTTTCAAGTAACCAAAATTGTCTGAAAGTTGCACACTGTAAAAGCAAGCCTAACATTATTATATTCAAGTGTAATTTAGATTCATATCTTCACTGTGTAAAGCAAGCCTTACATTATCCTCCTCTAGTGCAATGTAGCCTCAGGAATGTTTCAAGCAACCAAAATTACAAATAGCAAAAATGTATATTATACAAATCAAATGCAGTTTAGTTTCACATATACAATATTTAAAGCAAAGCAAATTACCTGAATTTGGCACCATGTAAAAGCACATTTATGCAATTTAGCTTTGTGTATGTTTGAAGTAATCAAAATTGCTTGTAAGTTGCACCCTGTAAAACCAGCCTCCATTGCGGCTCCATTCAGGCAACTCAAACTGCTTGAAAATTGTACATTGTAATTGTACAATGTATTTTAAATTACATTATGTAGATCATTGCCAGAGAACAAAATATAATCTTTGTAATACCCAACTGTTTGCTTTCATTCAGTGTATTTGGTTGAATTGCTTGAACAAATGTTGCAGGTGCCACATAAGCTAAGAGACGATTTACAAACTGTGAGATCTGTTTAAAAATGTAGAATATGTAGTAGAGTTCACTGGTTTCATCACAAACATTTAAAATATATTAGAATGTCATGGCCTGACACCAAAGATTCTGTAATTTAATTAGATTGTTTTTATAATTATTTTTTATTATTTATAATTATAATTATAATTAATAATAATAATAATAATAATAATAATAATAATAATAATAATAATAATAATAATTATTATTATTATTATTATTATTATTATTATTATTATTATTATTATTATCATCCAACATCTACTGATAAAAACTAAAGAATATAGCAGCTGTAGTGATTGGCTAGTGTAGTGGGTTCAGTTGGTTAGTTTAGTGGGTAATAACACTGCCTCATACATGGTAGAATGAGGTTCAATTCCTAGCCAGACAGTTTCATCCTACTTTATCAATATTATGCCTTGAGCTAGACTCCAAACTCCACATTCACATACATATGTAAGGAGTGACATTGATGTGTGTTTTTCCTAAACAATGACAAAGTCTACCATTGAATTAACATGAAGTGATGCATCGTTAAACTAATATCTGAAGTGTAACTGTTTCCCAAAACTGTCATACCTTGTTGGTTCAGATGTGTCTGAATCAACGTAGTCCAAACTACAATGTTTCCAAAGTGGGAAACTTGCAACAACTCAAAAACTTCCAGTGCATTTACATGTGCATTCAATAATGGGGCTCAGTGGGCAAAACACAAATAATACATTGACATTAAATTATTGATTTTCTTGAATAGACAGCTGTGTTTAAAACCAGAGCACACATTTTTAAACATATAATCATTGCAAAAAAAAAAAAAAAAAAAACTTTTAGTGATTAAGAATATAAAAATTAAGCATTGTAAAGATTTCTATGTTGTCTCTTGTTCTGCACTAGGATATATAAACCATTGTGCTAGTGAACAGACATCCTACTGTATAATATTATAATATATTATGTCAAATATGAGAGGAAATGGCATGAAAGCTACAATTTTATGCCTGAAAACTTGGTTAATGTGTCTTTCAAAGCTAAAAATATGACAAATACTGCCAAAACAAAACATGAAAGTAAAGTACAAAAAATGTACACATACAGATACAGGACCAGAACCTGCTACTGTACATACAGCCACCATTAGGGTGGTGCAGTTTATGCATTTTTTTTTTTTTTTGTTTTCTTTTTCTTTCCTCCCACCCTTCCATTTGATGTTACTACTGTAGAAAGTAAAAGTGTATTTTTTAAAATCAAGATACGCTGATATTTGTGATTCTGCTCAATCAAACTAAATCAGATTGATAGTAAATGTAACTTTTACTAACAGAAGGTCAGTGACTGTAAAGCACTGCTGCTTAGTTTTGTTAGTTTACTTACTGTAACCTCTACATTTACTGACTTTCTCTGTTTTTATGCTTTAATATTAAATATTCATTACATCTCACATGTTGAATTACAGAAAAAGTGTTTGTGATGCTGTTGATGACTCGCATAGTCAGTCATAGTGAGCATCACAGCTCTACTCCACAGTTTAATAAAATGGTTTGTTGTTGGTTTCTGTACCTTTTGTTATGATGTCTGTATAAACTGGTAATAATCACTTATATGAGAAACTTTGCATTGAGCCTAAATACAATAAATATTAAGCCATTTTCAACATTTTTCATCACATTTTTAATTACAGCTGTAGATTAAGAGGATGGGAGTTTAATTTTTTGGAAGTTGAAAAGTTTGGACCACCGTATGCTCTACTGATCATGCCACAGTGATGGTGGTAGTGTGTAGTTGGCCTAATGTTACATAACATGAGTTACTGTGATACACGAGGAATGCATATTTATAAACACAGAAATACACAAAGAAGCACATGAGCACATGTTTTGGGAAACACTTGTTTGGCTTCACAATGGATCAGAGTTACTAATGTAATTACACTGTAAATAATTACTGTAAAAATACAGCCAAATCACAACAGTAACACACTGCTTTTGTTCAAATATGGTAATACTGAGAATAAGACAGTAAGACGTGTTTCCACAGTATTACTATACAGTATTTTGATGACACAGAACACCAGTAAAACATTTTACAGTACAATAGTGTATTTTCTCAAAGACCTCTTCAGCACTGCACCTGTCAGATGCTGTCAATTGTTAATCTGTACAAGTTATTAAGAACTTTAAATAAACTACAGCAATATTGTGGCATTGGCCATGGACGGGTGGGGTTCCCATGAGCAGGTCAGTAGTTCATGCAAATTAGCAAGACCTCGTGGGAGCACAAGCGTCCCTTCATTTTGGCTTTGTTTAATGTTTATTGTGTTATTTGTTGTTAAAGTTTAAGTAGACTTTAGTTGATTTTATTCAATATCTGTTTTCCTCACAAATGTTTTTGTTACAGTGTAAAAAAGCAAAAGCTGAGCAAAATGTTCTTCTCTGACTGTTTTTTTTTTCTGTTTGCTTCTACACTGTGTTGATTAAATTACTTAAGCAGAGAATCAGAGCTCTTTAGAGGGTGAAAAAGAAAACAATCTGGTAAAAGTGATAATTGAGATGATGCAATAACCATTATTATACAGATAAATTATGATAGAGGCACTGTAAAATAAGAGTGACATGCTTGCATGTACTGTGAAATGATCATGAAAGTGGTTATTCTGCATATTGTAATTCAGTATACACCAAAATATGATTTAAAGAATAACAGTAGATGTACTGTAAAATTAAAAGTAATACTGGTAATGCTGGTATCCCTGCTGTATTTTACTGTTAATTTACAGTCACATTTTTTACAGTGTACCTCAGTACACTGTACTATGCTTTTAAGAAACACTTCATTGTAACTGCATTGTTCAGTCTACGTAAGTTGCTAACATAGTTTGCAGCTATACTTTTGGGAAAAGCATCTCTGGATAAATGCACCTAATAACCGAATAACAGGTTCAGTCACATTTTGTTGTAATTCTGTAGTAATAAAGAGGTGAGCTAACCTGCCAGCGATCATCAGCTCTTTCTCTGAGGCTTTGCGGCGGATCTTGGCATAGATATCCATGGTGAAGAGAGTGCTGGCACTGTTGAAGATTGAAGTCAGCGAGCTCATCAGAGATGCTAACATAACTGACAACATCAAACCCCTCAAACCTACACAAACACACAGAGTCAGCGGAGACTTGTTAGTGGGATTTGTCCGGGTTACTTAAATATCTATTACTCACAGTTCAGTATGCTGGAGTTGCAAGCACTGGAAGCTTATAACTGTTTAAAGGCGCATTCAGTTCATTTTATATGACAAGCGGCACGGTGGCTTAGTGGTTAGCACGTTTGCCTCTCAGCGCTGAGGTCTTGGGTTCGAGTCTGCATCTGAGCGGAGTTTCCATGTTCTCCCCGTGTCTGTGTGGGTTTCCTCCAGTTTCCTCCCACTCAGGTAGATTGGATGCTCTAAATTGACCCTGCTGTGCATGTTTGTGTGTGTATGTATGTATGTTTGCCCAGATATGGTTGGCACTCTGTCCTGTGTGATCCCCCTAGTGCTCAATGCAGTCCTCCAGGTGGACGGTCACTTCCGGTTGAGAGTACGCTGTGCGCGACTGGCTGCCGCTTCTCGCCGGAGTGTGTGTAGTGTGTAGTATGGAGTGTGTTGAGAAAGGCACTATATAAGTGTAACATTAATAATAATAATAATAATAATAAATAGAAATTGTGCATTAAAATGTGTAGAAGTAAGTTTGTGTTAACTTCCCATGCAAATCTGGACCAAATATGGCCCGGTTAAAACACTTATGTGGGCCTAAAGTGGGCTATCACTTGTTTGTTAGTTATTTGCTCTTAGAATATCAATCAATGCAAGTAACTTAATAAACATTCGGCTCCTATCTCGTCTTCCAGCTCTCTGCCTCCTAACACTGCACATACGCACTACACTTGACAGGATGATCCTCATCCTTTGAGTACTGATGGACAGCATCTGAGTCTCATTACTCACAGACTATATAATACTCACCAGTTCACTTGCTTCCTTGCGAAGTATTGCTAACTCCCACGTTGCATACTGAGTGTCCTTTATATTCTGTGTTGATTTTGTATACTGACTGCTTTGTTTGTTTTGCCTCTCTTTTTTCTATAGCCCTCTGTTCTTTTGGCCTTTTTCTCTTGTCTATTCAGGTCTCAACTCTCTGCTTGTATACTGGATTATGCTACTGTCGTATCTCCTCTACTTGATAGCGTGTTTCTCTTGTCTTCTAGCTTTGACCTCAGCCTGTTTTGTGACTACCCCATTCAGATTATTGCCTTTAGTACTTATATTGCTGCCTGTGTTTGTGGTTTATTATTGTAATCTCACACTCATATTAAACCCCTGATATCATTTTATCTGCGAGCATCTGGACATCTTGCTTATTGTTACACATCATAGCTCTACTGTAGCTTCAGAAAGCAAGTATATTTGTTTCAACTGCATTTAGGATGACTTAAAAATATACATTTGCACTGAAACGGTCACTGGGGCGCCAGAGGAGCTTACCGTCAGGCATCAGGTCCACCACCAGTTTGGGGTAAGCAATGTTGGTGCAGCCCACTTCAGTTTCACACACTGACAAACATTCCGAAGGAACCACACATGCCACTTCATCTACAGAGACACAAGGAAGATCACAGTCAGAAACACAGACAAATAAACTATATGTATATTCCTATACATTTATACACTATAGACAAAAGTACTGGGACACCTGCTCTGAAATCAAGGCTATTGGAGTCTCTACTAAACTGTCTCTGCTATGGAGGGAAAGCTTTCTACTAGATTCTGGGGCTTTGATTACGTATTGATATTGGATAATCACCACCACTGTTCCACAGATCTGGGGGGCTTTATACCCATCTATTCCACACATGGCATTAGACATGGTGCCAACAAGTTCATGTTTAGTCTTATTCTATTGGCAGTACTTCTCTACAGGGAATAGGCAAGCTGTGTGCAGTGGCAACTCTAGAACAGAAAGCCAGGTGGGGCACAATTAGTTCTGTGGGCAGCATCCCACTCGTCGGTGAAACTAAACTTAAACCTACTTGCTCAATTAATTCAACTATGTTTTTGAGTGACAAGCTGCTTAGCAACGTTGATACTGTCAATGATATTCACATAAGCTTGCATATGCAAATATTTCATTTTCTATTGGCTGCTCCCAGCATGGAGCCAGCAAAAGCACACCCCGCTACTGAAACCATGTTGCACATGCGCAGTGTTTTCTACTGCTGTCTTGCTTAAACGGATGCTAAGGGCCCCCACACACAATATCTAAATGAAGATTGCTGAAAGTGCTTGTCAACATGGAGAGAGCCATTCACCCTCTCCCTGTCAGATTTTGCCTGTGTTCGTCTTTCACATGTCTATTTTACTTCACTATCCACAACCACAGGTGATGTCACCTCATAGTCCACGTCTGGTTCCTTGTGTGTGTTCTGATTGTTACCTGTATATATTGACCTCTTGTTATTATTGTCTTTGTGAGTCATTCATGTGTATGAGCCAACGTCACGTTCACTGTGTTTTGTTAATAAATTAGTCTACATTGGAAAAACTCCTGCTTCCTGTTTTCTCCACCACAGCAAACCATAACAGTACTGACCTTACATTTGACACATTTTACGCAACACATACAGGAATATTTTTAATGTTTTGGGAACTACTGCCATTTTCATAAGTCAAATACACAACAATGTTAGAAAATAATATTTAAATAAAAAACTTTAAACAAAATTATGATTGATTATTGATTATGACACACACTGCCCCACAGCAACATCTGATTGGGTCGGGTCCCTGACTGTGTATTTACTCATCTGTGTCAACTTCAAGTAGATGAATGTATTCAAGTAATGTGTGAAGTTCTCTGACCTGGGTAAAGCACTCTGCTGATCATGCCAGGGAACACCATGAGAAACATAGGCAGGAGCTTAAGGTAACCACAAAGGATGCAGCCGGCCTTCACATGGGACATGTTCTTGGCAGATAAACACCGCTGCACAATCACCTGCAAACACACACACACAGTCTCAGCACCAAACACTAGAACTGTACACTGTCAAAAATATCCCTGTAAAAAATGGCAAAGAACTGGCAGGAGGGTTGTTGGGAATATACTGTTAAATAAAAAAATCTTAGGGTAAAATGTACAGTAAATTACTGTTTTTTTCCCTCTTTTTACAAATATAGAACAGATTATAACTGTAATTTAACACTCTTTAAAAATATCCTGTATTTATAAAAGTGATATTTAACCACACATTTTTACCAGAGTAGGATGCCATCAATTTAACAGTACATTTCTGGCAACCCTGTTGACAGGTTCTTTATTGTTCTTTGTCTGCACTGGAATATCCACACTAAAGACAGGAATAGTGTCTCTTGCTAAGCACCAACACCACTCTCATCAAACACACAAGATTTTCTTTGGAGGTCTCCCATCCAAGTATTAACCAGACCCAGACCTGCTTAGCTTCAGTGGAGCTATAGCTATATATATGGTCTATATATAGTGGTGCTATAGCTGCTGACAACACAAATGTAATACCGCTGAAATTACATACACATGACCCATAAACTTTATAGCAGGCGGGATTTGCTCCAGATAATGTTCAGTAAACCAGATCTGAGTGTCCAACAGTAACCAAGTCTGATTATCTTATTTTAAATGAACTTTGGCTCAGAGAAGATGTTGGTGTTTCTAAATCATGTTGATATATGGCTTCTCTGCATGACACAGCTTTAACTTGTACTTGTGGATTGCACAGAAAACTGTTTACAGAAAATGATTTCAGGAAGTGTTCCTGAGCCCATGCAGTGATTTCCAGTACAAAGTCACGCCTGATTTTAATGCAGCTAACAAAGCTCACAAGCATCCAATATTGACCGTCTGACTTGAATTTCTCCAGAAACTCTGAATCTGTACTGTAGACGGAGGGATATTCAAAGTCAAAAGTTTTTTCTGAAATTGTTCCATAATTGTTAGATGTAGTTTTGTGCAAACTGGTGAACCTCTGAACACATTTGCTTATGAGAGACTCTGCTTCCCTAACAGGCTCTTTTTGTGAGACTGTTGCTGAATTAGTACCGATATCTACACCAGTTATCAATCACACAGACCTTGTTCTAAAGGTCTATTTGTTACTCAATAGGGTCAAAAGCTAATTTTGTCATTTATCTTATCTCACTGAGCAGAGACTTGTATAGAGCGTTAGTGAAGGCATGACTGTCTGTGTTACATATAAAGGTTAAAATGAGAAGCTAAGAGCTTCTCAGTCTCAGACAGATAAAGAGTGCCAACTGACTACGGCTTTGATGGGGGTGGGGGATGGGGGGGTTATATTAAGAAGTTATACACAGCTAGAAATGTTTGGATACCCTTTCTACATGAAGATCTAATTTATATATATTATAAATTTAATATTTAAGATATACATTACTTATACATATACTATTCTACATAAATTTTAAATATACAGTATGTTCTCACATTTTCATGCCCAGTTTCTGTTTATTTTCTGAATGTAACACATTTAACACAATAAACCTACAATATTTAATATATATATATATATATATATGGAGTTTAACCAGAGGGGCACTAAGTTTTGCACACAACTGCAACAGGACTTTTTATAGTAGAAAGTAATGTAGAAAACCAGAGAAACAACGAGTAACAAAACCAGAGAAACAATTATATATAAACAAATGTTCACAGATACATTAACTAAAGAAAAAAAGTAAGTTTTATTTTGTATTACATTATTGGAAAAATATTGCAAGTTACATTCTACATTTGTTAGAAATCAAGGACTGTTTTTTGTACTCATCCTGTATATAATTCTAATAAATTCAACTGAAATCAATTAACTGTGATTCACCCCTCCCCAAAAAATAAATAGTTTATATTTATTTACTGACATATGTATTTAATTATAATGTACTTGTACCATAAAAATGACTTTTTTAAATTACATTTTTACACAATAACTGATTTATTTGATTATTGATTATTATTATTATTATTATTATTATTACTACTACTACTACTACTACTAATACTACTACTAATAATAATAATAATAATCTACAGAGAAAAAACATCTAAAATGTAAAATATGACCTTTTCAAACATTGTGGCATATTAAATACTGTATATTTTTGTTTTCCAGTGTATTAAATTAACAAAATAAACTGTTCACTAAAATGACCAGAAAATATTTATATTTCCTGTAGAGGAAAACATGTTTCTTTCTTATTTAAAAAATTGACATGGGACGTCCAAACCTTTGCATAATGTAAAATGAGTTTAAGAAGTGAACTGGAATATTGAAGCATTAATGATCTGTTAGTGCTGTGATATCATGTTATTATACCTTATGGTAAGAATAATGACAGTATTTAACATTTTTTACCTGGTCGGTGCACCAGTACCAGGCAGCCTGGATGGTCAGACCAAAGATGAGTCCAGGCCAGGGAAGGTCTCCAGTCACTGCATCCCTGAAGATGTGGAAGGAGTCAGACCGTGGCTTGTAACACTTTGCACTGACATTCCCCACCACTGATGGTATGGCTTCCATATACATGTTCTGAAAATTGTCATAACCTCCAACCTTATTAAAGGCTAAAACATAAACAAACAGAATTCTCTTTATTAGTCTCTGAGTTTGTATGATGTGTAACATAACAGTAACTCAACAATTCATAATGAATAATGAATAATGATTATTTCATAGTAGATACTGAACAACCTATAGCAGATACTGAATAATTGATAGCATAGTGAATGACTCAAATTAGATGCTGAATAATTAATAGTAGATACAAATAATTCATAGTAAGTGGTGAACAATTCATAGCTGATACTGAATAATTCATAGTGGATGCTGAATAATTAAAAGTAGATACAAATAATTCATGGTAAGCAGTAAATTATTTATAGTAGATACTGACTGAATATTAGAAGATACTGAATAATTAATAGTGTTTTCTTCATAATACATTGTATATAGTAATAATTCACTGTGGATACCAAATAATTAATAGTAAATACACATAATTCATAGTGTGTAGTGAATGATTCATAGTAGATACTGAGTTAGGGTTAGGCTAAGTTATTAATTCATAATTCTAAACAAGCACATTATAATATTACAAAGTGCACAAGAGAACATAAAACATATAACAAATAAAAGTATGATTTGATACATAAAATGCAGGGGGGGGGTGGCATTGTGACTATAAACCTGGTGGGATAGAATGGGAAAGAGAGAGACCTAAACAAATACACTATCCTTACCAAAGCCCATGAGGATAAAGGACCCAACCACCATGATGATGGTTTGCAGTGTGTCTGTGTAAATCACAGCAGCAAGGCCACCTACAGGTGAGGAGAAGTAAACACTACATATTACAGTCTGGACCAGTGTAACAGTGCCAAGCTTTTGAAAATCTGGAAGCTTGTAACTCACCAATTAGCATCACACAGCTTGAAAGTTTTTGAACCCTTCAGAATTTTCTAGATTTCTGCATAAATTTGACTTAAAACTTCTGAGTCCATCATCAGGAGAACACTGAACAACAATGATGTGCATGGCAGGGTTGCAAAGAAAAAGCCACTGCTCTCCAAAAAGAACATTACTGCTCATCTGTAGTTTACTAACAATCACATGTATAAGCCAGAAGACTATTAGAACAATGTTTTAGTGAATAGATGAGTTTAATTAAACAAGAGTTTAAACAAGTATGAAATGAAAACAGTGCATTCCAACAAAAAAATTCATCCCATCTGTGAAACACGGTGGTGGTAGTATCATGGATAGGACAACATGGTGGAACAAAGAATTCTAAGTTATACCAGCAAATTCTAAAGGAAAATGTCAGGACACCTGTCTGTGAGCTGAATCTCAAGAGAACATGTAATGCAGCAAGACAATGACCCTAAACACACCAGTTGTTCTGGTTAAATAACAGTTAAATAAGAATAAAGTTGATGTTTTAGAATGGCCAAGTTTAAGTCCTGACCTTTTTCTATAGTAATGTTGTGGAAGGACCAGAAGGAAGCAGTTTATGGATTCCTCCAAGCTGATGTGCAGGACTGATCAACAATTACTGGAAATGTTTAGTTTTTGCAGTTGTGCAGTTATTGCTGCACAAAACGGGTCACAGCAGATACTTAATGATACTAACAGACATATCAGATATTTTTTGTAAATAAATATATGGCCAAGTCTAATATTTTGTCTCATTTGTTTGATTTAGTTCTACTTTTAAGATCTGTGTAACAGTCTGATGAATTCTTAGGTCAAATTTATGCAGAAATATAGAACATTCTAAAGGCTTCACAAACTTTGAAGCCCTGTACTTATGTACTGGTTGTCATTAGTCATGTAACTCCAATGTAAAAGTAACCGACGCCAAACACGAGTGCATAAAACATGAACATCAACCACTTCCTTCATGAAAAGAAAGTTGTCTTGCCATTCTTTGAGGAACACCTGACAGAAGCCATAGGTTGAGAATAAAGTCAAAGTCCACACATTATCTTCAGTGTTGTGATGTCAGCACACAAACCTTTCAGGTGTTAAAACCACCTTTGGACTAAAACAGCTTTTAACAACAGTTTAGAAAAGAAAACTCATCTGGGCTGATTACAGCTTCAGCTGGGGCACAAACGGGTCAGTTATGGCAATAGCGAGTGTTTTGTGGGCCACAACTGGTTTGTCATGGCATTGGAACACTACTCCACATGTGGCCCAAATATACATCAGAATATTATGACCACCAGTGTTTGCTCAGTGATCTCTGACACTTTCCTCTTTGCACTTGTGTTCATTATAGAGGTTAACTGCTCCACTGTAGCATTTCTCTGTACCACTCGTTAGAGTCGTTGTTGCGTTCTGGCATCCCCCGCTCTTGGGAGGCTCATTGTACAAGAAGTTCATTCTTAACATTCGTAACTTCATTACAGCGGCTCTAGAACATCCCACTAAGTTAGTGGTTTCTGAGATGTTACCACCCTTCACCTGGTACCCTGTTATCAGCCCTTTTGGACATCAGTCACATCACGTCCTTTACTCATGATGATGGTTTTACACTCTGATACAACTGACTGGTGTGCTCACTTATTTATACATGCAGTAAACCTGTCACATGACCTCTGTGATGTCCCAGCCAACCAGGGGTGTTAATACTCTGACATGACTGTGTACAACCTACTAT
>BRDA01074522.1:0-15174 GCA_036984385.1 Crenuchus spilurus | reverse complement strand
TGTTACATTTACTCAGATTAAACTTTTGATCTGTCATCTATGTTCTATTACGAATAAAATATTGACATGTGCCATCTCCACATCATTTCATTCAGATTTTATTCACAATTTGTTTAGTGTCCCAACTTTTTTGGAATCCGGTTTGTACACAATTTTTCATCTTGGGAAATCGCAGACTTATGCATAGTTCACGCTACACAACTTTAGCTGAGTTTTCCAACAAAGACCTGTGCTCAGAGGCAAATCGGGGATTACTCGGGGCTCGCCGAGTCGTGTACTGTGAATGGCTGAAAGATGCTCGCCAAGCTGTCGCCCAGTCACAGACACCCTGCAAATATTTGACATGCAGAATATCTGATCCAGTCAGCAACTGTGTCAAAAGCAGTAACTATTTTCAACCAATAGGACCGTGGCAAGAGAGAACCACATGACCGCAATCTCTCCGTTATAGTTATTGTGACTTCACTGAAGAAATAATATGATTGATTATATTACAATGAACAGATGGAAACACTGGTGACAGTGTGTATGTAATGTAACTAAATGTACTGCCGACTCATAGCCTGCACACTGGCTGTACTGTTCTGTTCAAAACACAAGAAATAGTTGGACGACAACCTTGCATATCCTTAAAGTTATTCTAAAGTAAGAATCATCATTTAGAGCTTGTGGAGACTGATGTTCAGTTTTAAACTATACATGTATCATTCTGCTGACATCTGACTCAGGAAAAACTGGCCAATTAAAAACCGTCTAAGCTACTGGTGTGGTGCCCAATCTCACTCCCCCATCAAGTCAAATGTATTTGTATAGCGCTTTTTGCAACTGATGTCACAAAGCAGCTTTACAGTAGCAACAAAAACACAAAAGCTGCAGTGAGAAGCCAACGAAAACTCTCAGAGCTGGAGGAAGAAACCTTGGGAGGAACCGGCTTCACATGGACCCATCCTTCTCCGTCAACTACTTATAAGATCATAGGCTTGTACCAGTCATCATACAAACCTATGATACTTTTGTAGTGTTCACGTACTAATATGGTGACAGTTGTCAAACAGGCATGGTAAAAACAACAACAACAACAACAACAACAACTTCCTTGGCTTCTGCTCAATTTGTGACATTGGATGAAAAATGTGACTCAAAGCAGTCAATCAACAGTTGCACAAGCAAACACAAATGGCACACATTGATATGTACATGTAGCTTCGTGTTGAATATTGTTTAACCTTCTGGAGTCAGCTCTCCCATCAGCAGCATATTAACGAAACTCCCCAAAAACGCTTAACTCTGCGAGATTTTATCCTAGAAATAAAATTATAACATACCCCAAAAACTTTAAAGGGTCTACTTTTCAAATTATATATATATATATATATATATATATATATAGCTTGAATTTAAATATTTTTAGATTATTGTGAGAGGAGCATAAATAAGCAGAGACACATCTGTGAGAACAAGTTAGACAACTGTGCATATTTTTCCAATGAAAGACACAATCTGTCAATCATATGATAATGACATGATAATTCAGGACATTACATTGGTTGGATTACCAGCCGTGGAATGTGAATTGAACAAAAAACTTGTCATCAGAAGTGATCCTAAAAAATAGGCCTCTCACCTGACTGCTCACACCTCTCAAAAGATTCATTGTAGGGTTAATGGCTGAGGAAAACAGAGTGACACCTCACATTTGATAAGTTTGAGAAATAAAACAACATACAATTTGTAAAAACTGTAATGCCCAGTGTGTTTCAAATACCTCAGTTTATTCTGTTCAGAGCTCAAGAGCAGGGCTGGTGCTCCACATACACGGACTACGCACTGGTTATTCGGGATAATGTGTTTTTACCACTCTTACAACATCAGGCTATGGTTTGCCATTCACCATAGAATGCTGATGGAGGTCCTCCCATCCTGTTCTGTATCCCTGAACCCAACTGAGGAATTCTTCTCAGTCTGGAGATGGAAGGTGTAGGATCACCTGATGAACCTGCTGACTGCCGTGGAGGCGGCTTGTGAGGATATCACAGCAGATGCCTGCAGAGGCTGGATTAGACACTACGGGAGATTCCTTACATGCTGCATTGCAAGGGAAGATATTTAGTGTGATGCGGATGAAAACATGATGAAACAGAGAGGAGTGTCAGGATGTACAGAAAAGAAAGCTCTATAATTTCTTAAGTTTCTGTCTCAGGTTGTTTTGAATGTTCAAAGTTTGTAATTTTGTAGTTTTTTGTGTTATTGGAAGCTGCCGATTGTCCATCTTTCCTGAATTTCAGTCAATTTTTTTGTCAACAAATTAGTTTGAACAATACAGTAAAAGAATATTACTGTATAAATTTTATTCTAGTCCAATTTTTTGTGGTCAGTCTCCCACATACAGTCATGTGTAACTGTGTGTTCTGTGCAAGTTTGTATTTTGTGTGTAATATGTATCATTTCAACTGATACACCACAGAATGTGCAGCGTTTCTGTGCTGACAACATGACTAAGTATTTTGATGGTCTTGTTCATTGGCAGTGACACAGACTAGACATTCTGATGGAACTGACAAGTTGATTGACAAATGTTTGCTTTTTCAGGCAAAAACAAAGAATGAAAGAACACAGAGGCGCTATCCAACCATACATATTCCACCCTGAGCTGTTTTTCCAACACTAGATATTTCGCTTTTTGTCTCACTCACACTCACACACCACCTTGCAGCCAGCAACACAACACTACATGTGCGACTTGTCTGTAGCATAGCGCTCTGCCTTTATGCACGGTGCTTGTAAAAACAGCAGACCAAAATGGTGGATCTTCAACTATTCATTTGGGATTGACAGGTGAGGGGTGGTGCCAGTTTGTGTCTTTGCAAATTTCCTTAATGTTATGTCATAACTGTTTTGAGAAATGCACTTGTGATGAGAATGTAAATCATGATGTGAGATATGTACCAAATCTGTCAATCAACTCAACCAAGCTCTTAAATCACTTCATCAACTCCCCTTTAAATATCAATATAAATATAAATAACTTCTATAAAATGCACTTATCTTTAAAAAATGCAGAAGAGTAATTAGTGCATTAGTAACTAGTACAGTAATTAGTAATTAGTAATTATCTGACAAAAAATGAATAAGAAAAATAATTTCAAAGTTTGTTGTAGCTCCCACTCAATATAACAGTTGTGGGTGGAGTTTAACATTGTACTGCAAACAGCCACTTGAGAGAATCAGAGACGTTTTGGGCTAACTTCTCTACTTCTGTCACTGTGAACAGTTCTTATATACTGTCTGTGGATGGGAGAGTGAAATTGAACAATGGAGCTACTTTCTTTGGCAGAAGAAATTGTCAATTTTAGAGTCAGATATTAAACTAAAGTTTTGGGGTACTTTTCTGCATTTTATTTGTCAAATTATTGTAGAAACCAGGCTTCTGAAAAGCTTGCCCATCCTTGCAGCAGTGACTGTTTTTATATCTTAACAGTTGAGTTTTTTTCCCCACCATCATACCTGTATCTTTACTGACACCTGGTTGCTAAGTAACCACCATGTATGATTTACTCCAAGCTGTGGCTTTTTTGGCAAAAAGAAACAGTCTGTATAATAAAATATTGGGTGCCGAGATGTTACTTATATAATCATTTCCTCTCATGTTGTACTACAGTAAAGATTTCTGTGTTGTGTCTGTAGGGTTATAGAGGGCTCAGGCTCCGGAGCTGAAGAGGTGCTGCCTCCCACCATTCAGAAACTGATGAAGGGATACAACAAGTACCTGAGGCCTTTCTTCGGCAGTATGGAAACCAAGCTTTTACATTTACCCACACAATTAAGCATCATAAGTGGATCTTTAAACTTTCATTTGCTCTAAAGACTGTGTTAGCATTACATGCATAAGCAGACAGAATACAGAATCGGTTCTGCTTAGCGGAAGTGCCTCGGGCGTGAAATAATGTGGTCCACTATAGTAATGCATGAGCATTAGAGCTCTTTCCTGTTCTGTTCAGCCTGCCCCTGACTCTGCTGCTCTGTTTGTGTAATTGCAGATGGTCCGGTTACCGTTGGAATGAGTTTGGACATCGCCAGCATAGACACTATATCAGAGATCAACATGGTGAGATATTAACAGGTGGAAATGAGACATTCAGCTCATTTGAAGCAGAGATTATATAGATGTGTATTAATTAATCATCATTAATTAATTATAGTAAATAAAATAAAAAATAAAGAGGACACAAAAAGTCTTATCCTAGTGATGATTGTGAACAGCTGTTAAGTGTTTCATATGCAAATGAGCACTGTAACTGGACCATATCCCAAGCCTATAACTGGAACCAAGCGCTTATCAGACAGAAGCTATAGAGCTTCAAATAGAAACAAAAAGGCTAGAGAAGCATGCAACACTAAAGCAGGGTGAACATCCTGTGAACAGTTGTACAGGACAAAGGCTGACAGCAGGACTATACCAACACACTGTAAAACAGAACATAAACCCAAAAAACACAGAGATATGAGAGAGGAAGTTTGGCCGCATTTGTTAGACAAAGCAGTGAGTGTTTGGTGACGAGGACTTAACTAAGGGAGATAGCAGGTGCACTCACTTGCCGGTGATCAGGGGCGGTACCACGTGTGGGCAGGTCCCTGTTCACAGGTGTGCTGCTGGCTCCCTCTGGTGACTGAGGGAAGCCTAGTTGGCAAGGGAGGTTCATGCTGGGCCCTTACAGAGCATGTTTTCTTTGCAGTCACTTTAATAACATATTCAGTTGCGCTGAAGTAATTCAATAATGCCAAATGTCACATATGTTACCATTTTTATGTAATGTCACTTTATATTAGCAGTAGCTTGGGAAAAAACGGTGCTAAACATTAAGGTTGAGCTGGATACTCGTTTCAGACGAGTGTCTGGTACGAATAAAGCATTTTTGAAGAGTACGAGCATGATACGAGTAAAACTCGTCAATATCCGTGCTCGTGCTGAAGGGAAAATCCTCATTGGGTAACTGACTGTCTTCACGATCTGTGATTGGCCAGTCACACAGAGCACCTGCCCCTCTCTACACAGACAGTCTCTGCAGCCAGAGCTGAACACAGACGCACACAAACACACAAACACACACACACATCTTAATCAACATCGTTTAACTTTGTGTGGGAAAAAATGCCAAGAATGTTAGGTAGTAAAAATAAATAAATAATTGAAAGAAAAAAAATCAGTTTGATCATAAAATGTAAATAAATAAATAAATAAAAAGGAAGTTGTGTTGAGTATGACAACTCTTGTTCACGCATACTTAGTTCATAAGTTCCTACTGCATGAATTGTATTAATTCGTGCACTTAAAAATATTCATGTTCTGAGCTTATAAAAAAAACGTGTTCTGTAAATAGTTCTCTTACTTCTGTGAATTTGAATCTCAATTCTGAGGCTGTTCTGTAAATAGTTTTCAAATAAACAATACATATTGCAACTTCTGATCAATCCATATCAATTTCAGATTTAAAATAATATACCAATTTAAAACCCACCCACTTCTGGATAAACCGCACGCAATTCCGGCTTAGGCCCCGCCTACTCTGAGTGCAGCTATGGATACAGATAATTTAGGTGGTTGAACAGATACAGATATAGATAGTGGTGTACTCGCTCATCCCTACTAAACATACTTTAATAAACATGAATGCCACAGAAAAACTGTTTTGGTTCCACAAAGCTGTTGTTGTGAGACGTGCTAGTGTAAATAAACTTTGGAAAATAACATGTTTGAAGAATCTCAACATTGTGTAAAAGTTAATGATGGAATCTTTCTATTGGTATTTTAGGGAACCAAAACTGGTTCTTGTATGGCATGAAAGACTCTATGGCACCTTTTTAAAAGGAGTTATAATCAAAGGAAAGCAAATTTCTTGAAACCGTCATATGCATTTATGAATATAACACTTATGGCAGCCAGTTTGCCTTATAACAACACAGAGAACTGTCTACACTTTTTTGTTGCTTCTTTAGCTTAGAGCTGAAGCTGTGAGACTAAATATACTAGGAATCAATAGTCACATCATTAGCACAGTGGTTTCTATCAAAATACATCACCACAACATCTTTCACAGACAATATGAGTGACGTGAAGCAAAAAATGAAGAAGACCTACTGCTGCTAGAGCTGAAGATTAGTTTGCTGAGACATGTTAATGATGTGTTTTGATAGAAATAACTCAGTTATTTAGGTGACTGTTGAGTTCAAGTGTTTGTAGCTAGCTAGCATGCTAGATTGGATGGATGGATGGATGGATGGACAGATGGATGGATGGATGGCCGGATGGATGGATGGATGGATGGATGGATGGATTAAATGATAAACAAACCAAAACATGTTTTAGATTTTACTTCAAAGTAGACACACAACTGATGTCTCAAACACATTAAGAGGCAAGAAATGCAAGTCATGAACTCTTGACGAGACACAGCTGTTAACTGAAAGCCATTCCAGGTGACTACCTCATAAAGCTGACTGAGAAAATGCCAAGAAAGCTGTGCAAGAGGTGACTACTGTGAAGAATGTCAAATATAAACATATTCTGGTTTGTTTACTTGTTTATTTACTAAATAATTACAGATGTGTTTATTCATAGTTTAAATGACTTTAGTGTTAATCTACAATGCAGAATATTTTTAAATAATGAAAAAACACAGAATATTTAGAAGATGTACTATAGGTGCATGCCTATAGGAATAAGGGGGGGAGTTTTAGACTTGATTTAAATGTGTACATCATTTCTACATGAATAAAATTATTACATCAGCACAGTTTTCAACAAACGTTCATATATGATGTCCACATTTGAATCAAGTCACTTCAGTGCATCACTTCCTTCAGTGAAAGTGTATTTACGTGTGTGTGTGTGTGTGTGTGTGTGTGTGTGTGTGTTTCAGGACTACACAGCTACTATCTTCCTACGACAGCGCTGGACAGATGAGCGTCTGTGCTTCAATGGCAATAAGAGTCTGAGTTTGGACGGCCGCCTGGTGGAGCTCCTCTGGGTTCCTGACACGTTCATCGTGGACTCCAAGAAATCTTTCCTGCATGACATCACTGTGGAGAACAGACTAATCAGGATATTCCCCAACGGAACTGTGCTCTACGCCCTCAGGTCCTCACCGTCTCTCGCCATCTCTCAGTCTGCCACTCACACACTGCTGTTGCTGTTGTATTAAACATGAGTAAGGAAGAGAAAGAGGGATTTACCCCGAGGAGGAAGTGGAGGGAGGGTGAGCAGGATGGGCTGAGAGTGAGGAGGAGGGCAGTTTAGAGGTGGGATGAGGAAGGGAGAGAAGACAGGACAGGGGCTGGCAAGGCAGAATGTATGTGCATGCTGTGGACCGTGTGTGTGTGTGTGTGTGTGTGTGTGTGTGTGTGTGTGTGTGTGTGTGTGGGGTGAGCAGCTGGCTTGCAGGATTAAGCTGGAAAGTGCCGTTACAGCAGATTGACTGTCATTGAGCTGATGGCCAATGGAGCACACACAGTGACATTCTCTCTCTATTCTCTCTCTCCCTCCCCCTTTCTCTCCATTTCATTCTCTCTCTCTCTCATTCATTTCTCTCTGCTGTTTGTCCAACCCCTCCATCTCTCTCTCTCTCTCTATCACTCTCTCTCTCTCTCTCTCTCTCTCTCTTTCTCTCTCTCTCTACCTTTCTTTTCTCTCACCCTTCTCTATCTCTACCCTGCTATTCCTCACTTTCTCTTTGTTCATCCATCTCTCTGTCTCTCTCTTTTCTCCTCCCCCTCTCTCTTCTTATCCCCATTTCTCTCTCCTTTTCTCCCCCTCTCTCTCTCTCTCTCTCACTCATTTTTCTGCTGTTTGTCCACCCCTCCATCTCTCTCTCTCTCTGTCTTTCTCTCTGTGTCTCTCTCTTTCTCTCTCCCCCACCTCTCTCCCTCTTTCTCTCTCTCTCTCTCTCTCTCTCTCTCTCTCTCTCTCTCTCTCTCTGTAGAATCACAACTACAGTGGCCTGCAGTATGGACCTGACCAAGTATCCTATGGATAAACAAACCTGCACACTTCAGCTCGAGAGCTGTAAGCCCTGAATATGAAATATTTATCCATACACACATGACAGTATATTATAACTCACACTGCTCTGAGGAGGAATGAAAAGCAAACATAGCAGTTGAAAGCTGGTTTTTTTCATCTTTTTCTTTACACTGTTCTGTACTAAGCTTCCAATTCAACATAATGAATTAACCATCACATCACAGTAATCTACAGTGGTGCTTGAAAGTTTGTGAACCCTTTAGAATTTTCTATATTTCTGAATAAATAATTAAAAAAATAATTAAAAAAATATTAGACTTGGTCATTTATTTATTGAGGAAAATTATCCAATATGACATATTTTTGAGAGACTAAAGTATGTGAACCTTTGCTTTCAGTATCTGCTGTGACCCCCCTTTACAGCAATAACTGTAACTAAACGTTTCAGTAACTGTTCTTTAAATGTTCTTTGGTAGAACGACTTGTGTGTTTAGGGTCGTTGTCTTGCTGCGTGACCCACCTTCTCTTGAGATTCAGTTGATGGACAGATGTCCTGACATTGTCTTTAGAATTCTCTGATATAATTCACAATTCATTGTAGTTTAGAAGTTACCCTGGGGTCCTTTGTGACCTCGCTGTCTATTACACGCCTTGCTCTTGGAGTGATCTTTGTTGGTCGACACTCCTGAGGAGGATAACAATGGTCTTGAATTTCCTCCATTTGTACACAATCTGTCTGACTGTGGATTGGTGGAGTCCAAACTCTTTAGAGATGGATTTGTAATCTTTTCCAGTCTGATGAGCATCAACAGCTCTTTTTCTGAGCTCCTCACAAATATCCTGTTTGTGCCATGATACACTTCCACAAACATGTGTTGTGAAGAGCAGACTTTGATAGATCACTGTTCTTTAAATAAAACAGGGTCCCCACTCACACCTGATTGTCATCCCATTGATTAAAAACACCTGACTCTAATTTCACCTTCAGGTTAACTGCTAATCCTAGAGGTTCACATACTTTTGTCTCTCACAAATATGTCACATTGGATCATTTTCCTCAATAAATAAATGAGCAAGTCTAATATTTGTGTCTCGTTTGTTTAACTGGGTTCTGTTTATCTACTTTTAGGACTTGTGTTAAAATCTGATGATGTTTTAGGTCATATTTATGCAGAAATATACAGCACCCTCCATAATTATTGGCACCCTTAGTTCAAATATGTTAAAAGCCTTAAAATAAATATTTTTTTTATTGCAGAAGAATAATCACACTCTGAAAAGGTTTAGTAAAAAGCAACCTTCAACTCAAGTAAAAAAATAAATAAAGAAAGAAAAAATCCTGACTAAGAAATAATTATTTCCCATAAAATGACCTGTTCCACAATTATTGGCACCCTTAACAATTTCTTGGAAATAAATGTATTTGAACCACTTTTGTCATTTCTACTGTAGTTTATAAAGTGGATCAAAGTATCTAGGAACTTTTAATTAGTAATTCATCACTTCCTGTTTCCCTGGAGTATAAATATGGCATTACACAGAGGTCTATTTCTTACTCACTCTTAAACATGGGAAAGACAAGAGAAGACACTATTCAAGTAAGGCAGATGTGGGTCGACCTTCACAAATCAGGCAATGGCTACAAGAAAACAGCCACTCACCTGCATGCATGGATAAAGCCTTTTCTGAGTTATACTCAGAAGCGTAAATGGGTGGAGTTTGCCAAGCAGTACTGGGATTTTAACTGGGACCGCATGCTTTGGTCAGATGAGACCAAAAAAAGAGCCTTTTGGCAACAAACACTGTAAGCGTAACACCAAGGATGGGTACGCAGAAAAACACCTCATGCCCACTGTTAAGTATGGGGGAGGATCGGTGATGCTGTGGGACTGTTTCTTCTCAAAAGGACCTGGGAACCATGTAAGGATACATAGGATCATTAACTCTTTGAAATATGGCCTCTGCCATAGATGATGATGGGTCATCACTGGGTCTTTCAGCAAGATAATGACCCTAAACATGTGGCCAAATCTACTCAAAAATGGTTCACAAGGCACAAAATCAAGCTCTTCTCATGGCCATCTCAGTCCCCAGACCTCAACCCAATAGAAAACCTGTGGGGTGAGCTGAAGAGGAGAGTGCATAGGAGAAGACCCAGGACTCTGGATGATTTAGAGAGGTTGTGCAAAGAGGAATGGTCAAAGATGCCTCTTTCTGTTTTCTCCCATCTTGTGAAGAGTTACAGGAGATGATTAAGTGCTGTCTTGTTGGCAAAAGGAGGTTGTACAAAGTACTAAAACCAGGGGTGCCAATAATTGTGGCACACATGATTTCATTCAAAAGATATATTTCTTAATGTGGGATTTTTTTCCCACCAAATAAAGGCACTTGAATTAAAGTTTAGATTTTTCTCTTTTTTTGCATTGTTGTCCTATATTATTATTATTATTTAAGAATTTATTAGAAGCCAAATAACACTTCTTAACCAGGGGTGCCAATAATTATGGAGGGCACTGTAGAACATTTTAAAGGGTTCACAAACTTTCAAGCACTACTGTATATTATTCAGGAAACTTGCCTTGCCAGCTGTAGATGTTTTTGAAAATGACTTTTCAACCTGTTTTTTTAGTAAAGCCTGTTGTTCAGCTCTGTGGCATTTTGCTTTAATGTCAGGCCAGAGCCATTTTCTCCATCTCCTGCAGTGAAAACATAGCGATTCTCTACCAGTTTGATAAAGTGGTGACCTTGAGTTTATAACATGTTGCCTTTGAACTGAAGTACAGAACACAGTATGTGCTCCAGGGTGACTTTTAGATATTAATCTTGCAAAAGCAATGGAAAGATATGATGAATAGCTCTTTTAAGGTATCATATCATTGGCAAAGTCAAATCAGATAATGGCTGAAATCCGATAATGACTGTTTTTAGTCAAATACGCTCACTGACATTGTTCCACCTGGTTGTTTCTTCACTTAATTTGCAAATTAACTAAAAACTCCTGCCTTCTTCTGGACAGTTGTCTGTCCGTTTTTAGCCAAATAAGGGCAAAAAACTATTTTACACTTTAAAATCTACTGGATTGTTTTTTCTACTGTGATGCTGGATTGAGCCGAGTTATTTTTTGGAGCTATTTTCAAAGTGCTGGGTCGTTTTTTGGCAGTTTTGTTTTGGTAGTTCTCCAGCAGCTGGGATAGGGACTGTGTCATAATATCAATACAATCAATGCGTCAATTTTAACATTAGTTAGCAGCTGATTAGAACAGAATCGGTAAACTATCATCTCATGTGGCCCAGAGTCATCACTGACAGAAGTAAGTAATCTACAGCAGAATATAGAAGTTTTGATATTTCAATAGATAAACATGTTTCTGTAGGTTGTTTGTAGATTATTTGGCCCAGCAATAGCCCAGATGTCTACTAAGTATGTAGTTTTATCTACACATCCTACATGATTAGGTAATGCATCACAAATGTTGTGACGTACTATATTGGGTGGGATTTCAAATGTATTGGGCAATGCTTTACAGTATTGGGTGATGATTTCATACAGTGGTGCTTAAATGATTGTGAACCTTTTTGAATTCTCTATATTTCTGCATAAATTTAACCTAAACGTCATTTAAAAGCACACAAAGGAACCTAAAAGCAGACATCATGAAGATTTTAAAAAGTCATCAGGCTGGAAAAGGTTACAAAACCATCTCTAAAGAGTTTGGACTCCACCAATCCACAGTCAGACAGATTTTGTACAAATGGAGGAAATTCAGGACCATTATTAGCCTCTGCAGGAGTGGTCGGCCAACAAAGACCAAGAGCAAGGCGTGTAATAGGCGATGAGGTCACAAAGAATCCCGGGATAACTTCTAAGCTATTAGAATACCTGTTAATGTTCATGTTCATGAGTCCACCATCAGGAGAACACTGAACAACAATGCTGTGCATGGCAGGGTTGCAAGAGAAAGCTGCTGCTGTCCAAAAAAAGCATTCCTACGAATGTGCGGTTTGCTAAAAATCACGTGGACAAGCCACAATACTGATGGAACAATGTTTTGTGGACGGATGAGACCAAAACAGAACTTTTTGGTTTAAATGAAAAGCGTTATGTTTGGAGAAAGAAAAACACTGCATTCAGTATAAGAACCTTATCTCATCTGTGAAACATGGTGGTGGTGGTATCAGGTTTGGGCCTGTTTTGCTGCATCTGGGCCAGGACGACTTGTCATCATTGATGGAACAATGAATTGTGAATTATATCAGAGAATTCTAAAGAAAATGTGAAAAGTATTAACATACTTTTGTCACTCACAGATTGGCATATCATATTGGATCTTTTTCCTCAATAAATAAATGACCAATTCTAGTATTTTTATCACATTTGTTTGATTTGGTTCTCTATCTCATTAATTATCTCTTTAATACCTCTTTTATTCTAAACGGTTCACACATTTTAAAGCACCCACTGATGGTGTTTTGGCTGTACTGGGCATTGTACTGGGCAAGGCTTTGGCTGTTGAATGTAGTTTGGAGAGATGAAAACATTAAAATTACCATAACATCTGGCTAAAATGTATCTCAGATCATCACCTGAAGCGATTTAAATGCTTAAAATATGCTTTGGGTGCATTTACATTTGTATTTTTATTTTATCATCTATTTTAAATCAACCTTAAAGGTATAGTGGCACAAAACACAATCCGCTTCACTCTGAGATTAAGTAACGTTGGTAAATTGCCTTGTAAAAATAAAATGTGACTCTTTTGTATATAAATACACAAATATCAGGAAAAAAAGTAAGATACAGGTGAATATGTAGGATAACTAAACATGCAGGCCAGATCTATGTTAAATATTACAGTTAAATATTCATATTTGTTTACCACAAGCATAAGGCACATAAATGTCACATATACTGTGCAAATTTCATCATGATGTAGGGTTTTCTACAATATGCATAGACACTTGTAATCACATTAACTCACCCTTGCATACATGCATTTTTCAGCCGGGGCTTATTCTATGTTCTTGGCTTATACGTTACCGGGGCACGTGGTTATCACCTGGCAGATATGTGCAGAATTGGTAGAAATGCATCAGTAGTGCCCACACACTGGATATCCTGCTACACTGCCACTCACCTCACAAAAATACCTCACAGTCCATTTTTTCTTGCTCTGGGCAGTCTTTTTTCAGCTATTCTTATGCAACTCAGTGCTCTAGCATTTTAAACATTTCTAGCCCAAACATTCTGGAGGATTCTGTGGTTTGAATGGAGCCAGTGCAACATAGCATATGCAGAAGAGATAAATAAGGAGCAGTGCTCTGAAAAAGCAAGCGTGCAAAAGTTACTTCACCCTTCGCAGATCAATTATGGATGCCTCTTTTCTCTCGTAAAATATGCTTTGGCCCAGGGCGAACTCGGTCCAGCAGCTTTCGCATAGGATGTGTTTTATAGGGTGCATGCAGGAGGAAGCATTCCTTTAATGCAAAAATGTTGTGAGTGTAAAGGTTCAAGCAATTAGAGACATACCTGGCAGGCCTCCGTTGAGTGTATATTGCCCTCTAGTGGTAGACTTGCAGTTCTGCAGGCTCAATGTGTAATAGTCTTGACTGTGTATGAACCTAACCTATTAAAATAATATTAGTGTTGATGGAGTACTTTAATCCCGTAGTAGATCACAAATGCTGTAAAATATGTCTAGATGCATGGATGCAGGATGATCTTGTAGCACTGGAATTATGAGATGATAATTAGTTTTTAATTGATACTTTGGTTTCATCCTTGCAGGGGGTTATAATGTGAAAGATGTGGTGTTTTACTGGACGCGGGGGAACCAATCAGTTAGTGGACTTGATACTCTACAGCTGGCCCAGTACACCCTAGAGGACTATTACACTTCAGAGTCTGAAGCCGTCTATGAGACTGGTATGTGTGCATGCATATTACAACCGCATTCAGATTCAGCACACATAAGGATTCAGGCAAAAGTTTGGACACTTCTGGTTAATTGATTGATTTTCTGAGTAAAAATAAATGAACACATCCGATGTTACTCCACAGTTAGAGTCTATTTGCTGAAATTATTTAAAACCTAAACTGCTGCCTATGCAAAGATATGGAACATTTGAACATGTATGGTTTATAAGGATTAAATAAACTCCTCTAAAGCTTCTGCTTTCCTTACGCCAAACTCCCCCAATTACAGAACTCAGGGAACCATTCACTCAGACAAGACAAAGTCAAGATATGCAGAGAGAAAAGTTCAATTTGTTCCAAGCAGGGTGCATCTTTTATTGTATACAGTCTCATTTGGGTTGATCATAACCAGAAAGCTTGAAAGGTCCATGTTTTAGTCCTTAAAAATAATTATTTTTGAACATAAAGGAATTACTTTGTACCTACAAACAAGATAAAAACACCCTTAATCACTTGAACCAGTTTTTTTTCTGACTCAGTGCTGCTTAAAATAAAGGAGGAAGGTCTGTATCAGAATAAATAAGCTGTGCCTTCCAAAATAAGAACAAGAGAAAACTTTAAGTGACAGCTTTAGACGATTTTTTTTTTTCAATAGATTTTTCAAACTTCTACCAGTTTATTTATCCCGGTTAGTTTTAGGATTAGCAGTTAGAGTCAGATGTTTTCAATCAATGGGATGACAATAAGGTGTGAGGGGGCACCCTGTTTTATTTAAAGAACAGGGATCTATCAAAGTCTGCTCTTCACAACATGTACAGTGGTGTGAAAAAGTGTTTGCCCCCTTCCTGATTTCCTGTTTTTTTGCATGTTTGTCACAATTAAATGTTTCAGAACATCAAACCAATTTAAATATTAGCCAAAGACAATACAAGTAAACACAAAATGCTATTTTTAAATGAAGGTGTTTATTATTAAGTTGGAAAAAAATCCAGACCTACATGGCCCTGTGTGAAAAAGTGATTGCCCCCCTTGTTAAAACATAACTTAACTGTGGTTTATCACACCTGAGTACATTGTCTCTAGCCACACCCAGTCCTGATTATTGCCACACCTGTTCTCAATCAAGACATCACTTAAATAGAACCTGCCTGTTACGACCCGGTCTAGGGTTCGAGTTGTAACAACTGTAAAATGATATGATGGATGCAAAGAAAAGGATTGAGACAGAAATTGTATGTAAAGA
>BRDA01074521.1:9364-24749 GCA_036984385.1 Crenuchus spilurus | reverse complement strand
ATATATATATATATATATATATATATAAGAACTGCACAGGGATATATTGCAGCATAACACAGCAAATAAGCTGAGTGTAAAATAGTAAAGGAGATGAGGATTTCATCATGTATGGTCCATAATATCATTAAAAGATTTAAAGACTATGGAGAAATCTCCAGATCAACACTGAAAGGCCATGATCTTTGGGCCCTCACTCACCTCACCTCGTATTAGATTTGCCCACTGTAGATGATTTTTGCATTCAATTAAGTATCTATTAAATGCAACTTAGGTGTCCTAATCCTAACCCTAAATAAAAGCATGTTCCTAAGCTTAACTGTAGTCTTTATCCTAACCTTGTTCATGCTAATTTTCTGTTGAGTTTCACAAGATAGTTAACAATGTGAACATCATTTCAATATTCAGAAAAGGTGGGAGAACACAAATCTTTCAGGTTTATGAGCTTTGCTACAACAGCAACAAATTGTAAGTGTTTGTGACAAGTTTTCAATAGACTTGTAACTCACCCATAACATTTACCTTCCAGTAAACGATCGGTTGTTGACTTCTTATGGAAACATGTTCCATGCTAACAGGTTCCTTTACCTATAATAGCTGATTTATTTCTACTACCCTAAATTTGGATTGGCATTGTCCTTGATTCAAGAACCATTTTGCAGATGCCAATATTGCAGTATCTGCTGCAGTGACTAGGATTTCTAATGCTTGCTATGTGCTGCCAAAGCCGGTTACCCAGCCCATTCTGCAGTGCTGTGCCTTAGGGGAGAGATTCACCACCCTTTTGCCCAGGTCTTTATAGAGGCAAATACTGCAGTCATTTAGCAGGTGTAGTACATTACACATCTGCTCAGCTGAGAGAAAATCATAGAAGAGGCCCAGCACTGACGCTATTAGAATACACCAGTATACCTAATCATTCACGTTTACAGGGTTTGGATACCTCCCTGTGGTGTTCTTGTGCTCAATGAGAGAGAGAAGGAGAGAAGGAGAAAGAGAGGGAAGAAGAGAGAGAGGGACATAGACACAAGACAGGGAGAATAATACACAGTAAAAAGACTGGTCTGTAAAAACGTACATGCCTTTGGGGGAGCTCTACTGTCCCCTTTAAACACACCAGCTTGGCAGAATAAGAATCAACGCAAACATCAAAAACAATGTTTAATGCTAACATGCTTTTCAAAAATGGAGCCACAGTCCATAAAGCTTCTCAAATAAATTTGATATGATTTGACAAGTGTTATCCTATTAAATTCATGTATAGTGTATAAATAAAATATGTCTCAATTCTAAGATGAACAACAGAACACCAAAATATGATTTTAACCACACATATCTTATAGATGCCTTTGCATCCACAGTGACAGATGGAAAATGCCTTTGGCAGCGCTGGACCGTCCCCCACACATACACTCATAAAAAAGTCTTCATTACAATAAGCAATGTACTATATAGAAACATATGTATTTTTCTTTATTTCAAATGCATGGAATGACACTTTTATGAATTATAATGTGGACATGCGCCATTTGTTTTTTCTTTGTCTATAACATTCCACTGTAGTTACTGTTCTATAGTTATTGTAAATTGCCACTGATATTATTAATATTAATATGAAATTATTAATAATAATTATTATAAGTGATTAAACATAAAACAACGCTAACTGACCTAGCTACATACTTAGTTAGAATAAGGTATAGTAGAAATAGATATATTGGCCTGCCTGCAGGTATTTATTAACTGGAATATCTATGCTCCGCCCATAAATACATTCTTTATTTTCTAGAATTTAAAAATTATAGAGTAGAATATAATAAATGCTGGATATTGTGTATAATATATAGTGAATCTACTTCCAAGTATAAATGTGTTTGGGTTGTTGGAACATTATGTACATGATAGAAGCAGCTTCAAAATGGTAACTGGACAGTAGAAATCAAGATAAGTTAGGTAGCTATAATGGTCTTAGCTATTTACACTGTTAAGCATACTACTTACAGCAGACAAGTAATTTTTGGACATATTGTGCCACTGTGTATAGAAATGTTTTACATGCATCCAAGAAATCATTGTCCAAATTGAAAGCTTCTGTTAGGTGGTGTTCGTATTTACTGCAGCATTTTTAATATACTACAAAGTTTCTTTACCTTCTGCAAAGTAGTTTGACTGATTACATTATAGTATTCTGTGTTGCCGTTTGTGTATGTGTTTACAATAAGAACAATGTGGTATGCTTCTGCCACCACAATATTCCTATTTTGTAATCCCTTGTATATGTCACCTGAACCATCACAACTTGCCCTCTAGTGGTCTGAGGTTTAAAGGCAAACATAAAAGTACATATAAACCTGTTGTGGCTCCTACACTATATTTAGCTAAAAATAAAAATAAAAATCTAAATCCCCCCCCCCAAAAAAAAAAATTCTATCCAATTAATGCATATCTGTAAATTGTAAATGTAATTAATTGCCACGATGAATATGTAATTCATATGTATATGTATATTGTCATCAACATATATATTATGTCTATAATATCTCTAGAACACTCTTACTTGCATATTTGTCCATAACCTTGACTATATTCTATATATACAGTACATATGCACATATGACTACTTATTGCACTTCTGGTTAGATGCTAAACTACATTTTGTTGCCTTGTGATTGTACATGTGTAATGACAATAAAGTTTAATTTAATCTGATCTAATCTAATCTAATTAAACATGCAATCATGGAATTAGATTAGAATCACAAATAGCATTGCAACAATATTTGGTTGAACTTCTTTAGATTTTTTTTTTTTGACCTAGTCTCCATGAATATACTGAGATGTTTGCACAGACATAGCTAGCAGAGCTCTGCAAGAATCCCTTGGCTGTGCAGAACTGAATCAGTTTGTTGATAAGAGAGTAGAATGAGATTAGGCTTTACATTAGTGACTTCAGAGTGATGCTTCTACCCACACCTCTGACTGTGCCTCTGGCAATACAGCCTTGCCTCTCCCCAATACACACACATGCACACACACACGCACACACACACACACACATATATATTCTGTAGAATAGCAACCATAGCATTTTGGAAGCATTCATCTGTTCAGTTCAGCTGCACGCCTGAAGCGAAAAAGTGTTGGGTTGTTAATGCCTCAACTTTTCACTTTTACCCTCATGGAAAATTATGTTGTGAATCGAACTGGGAGGTTACAGTAACTTTCAGTTTAACAAACAGATCTTTATCCTCTGAAGCAGAAAAAGCAATCAATTTTGAACTTTCTTTGTTTGTTTGATTGATTCATGGAAGGTTTTAAGCACATGCACTCATTAGTGTAACATGTAATTATAATTGCTAAATCAAGCAGTCTTCAGAGTAGTTAAAGTATGCCACGAACATGCTCCAAACTTTAAACAGACCTTAGGCTTAGAAAAAGGTTATACAGCAGCATAGAGAAATGTGATACGGAGCAATATTTCACTGTCAAAGATGAAAATAAACATTTCATTTGAAGGAAAATATTCTTGACTTAATGTGCTTAAATGTAGTGGGTTTTTACTACAAATCGTTTCGAATCATTTTTGATTGCCATTTTACACTGAAATGTTCAATGTGACATTTCAAATGGTTATAATGACAATGATGATACACAGTATGTAATGTTCATGAGTGATTTTGTGAAATTTTGTGTACCACTCACCAGTCGTTGTCCTCTCTGGCATCAGTGGCCCGTTGGCCACCACTGTTATGCAATTGGGAGGTACTCAATGTACAAGAAGTCATTCTTAGTACACCTTCATTACACCGGCTCTAGAATATTTGTTATTTTTGTTTTTTACAAAATTTAGCAAATTTGCATTTATTTGTATTGTTTGTTTGTTTTTGTGTTTTCTTTGCCACCAGAACTATTGTTGAACACCAAAGTTGACAACAATATTTTGTCATGTCCAACTTTTCTTTTGGCCAGCTTTCACATCCATCTGGACAATTTGGATCTTTCTTTGCAGAGACACATTTTTACATGTGTAGATCTTTTCAAGTTCTGTGCAAACTTTGAAATTTACTGCCTTTTAAACACTGTATAACATTTTATTTCACACAACATAAACATAAACATTTTACATGAAATTCTTCTTCAGAAGTTTAAGCAATGTAGTAACGTTTTATATACACTATTTGGAAAAATGTGTACTGCCCAGATAAATAAATAAATAGCAGATAAATTAGATGTTGTGTTTAGAAGGTGGTGGTAAAGCTGAGGATGATGATTTACTGATCACTGCTGTAGCAGACGCCTAATTTCATATAATGCTTACTGAGAGTTGGGCATTTGGACAGAAAGTTTTGGGCATTATCAGCAACTAGTGGTCAGAGATGTTTATCATAAAGTGAGAGTTGGCATTCTATCTCTCTCCCTCACTCACTCTCTCTGTCAACTAAAGTGTGGTCTGCAGTGCATGAGATGCCCAGACGAAAATCTGGAATGGAACTGAGGCAGTCAAAACAATGCGATCTGCCCAACCTCCCATAATCGCATGCTATGGCAGATGGCACAGAGTAACCTATGGCCCTGACAGATTGCTGTCTCTCCTCACCCTTCCAGTACTAGCTGTCTGTCCAAGAGAAAGCGAGCGAGGGAGAGAGCATTATACGGCCAAATGGGAGAAGTTATACTTGCAGCCAAAGAACATTATGGCTGCAGGCAGGTACGCATTCTCCAACTCTGAAATAATTAAATATAAAACAACAACAACATAGAAACACACAGAGACTAACTGTGCTCTATCAAAGCTGAAGCAGAACTCAAACAAGATTGCGCCGCGACACCCAGAAGCAGGAAAAAGAAAACAATCCCTGTTAGCAAGCTGCTAATTATGAATGGGCTCCTCTGATGGCTTGTCATCTATAATTCAGCGGCTAGAGGAAGTGACTGGCTTTAATTAGCCGTGCAGTGCTGTAGTCTAACCTTGCAGCTCCTTCTACAGTGACGAGGGGGCTGCTTTTGGGCCGACATGACACCACTGGCATTTCGGCTCCAGCTGGGAATGACCAATTATGAACAATGTCAGAGCTCCTCCTGCTTGAATTGAGATATTATTTAGCTCTGCTTGCGGAGGAGGCACTGCAGTAGGGAATTAGATCATTGTGAAGGTGGTGGAGAAGGTGAGGATGATGATTTGCTGTTAATTGCAGAAGCAGACATCTACTCCAGTCACTTTCAGAGCATCTTCATTCAGAACAGGGCATTTGGAGTTATGATCAATCACTAGATTGTACACAAACAAACTGTTATCTCCAGAAGTCTTCAAGAACATGAACCAGAGCTAAACAAGTACCAAGAGTGAAAGAAAACACATGTACAAATCCATATTTTCACACAGACTGTATGAGTTCCTCATCCAACATGCCCTGAGAATCTCAGCCAGCACTCCCATGTAAGCTAGTAGAGTTTCTGGATGTGTTCCACCTGGGACTGAAGCAATACTCGGAAATCAGATAGAAGAATTAGCTAAAGAGAAGATATTTGTATATTGTCAAGGTTATTGTCTTGCCTGATATGTTCTTGGAGTTATTTTAATGATTGTGCACTTATACAATTAAACATAGTCTCATACTGTAAACGGTTCTTGACGTAGATGTTTGATTCAAAGGGAACTCTAATAAACATTGTGTTCAGATCTTTAATAAAAATGTACTTCATTTACAAAAATATATTTCTTTAAAGAGCCATCCAATGACATGTTGGCACCTGTTACACCCCTGCAGATGGACCTAGGGGTAGCAGGGATTTAACATGTGGTTGGGTGTGTAATTAATGGTGTGAAATGGAAGAATGGACCATAACAAAAGTAGTTTGCCTTTGATTGTTAGCTGTTTACTGAAGACAGTGCAAAGGCACCAACAACGAGATGATTTTACAAGAGTCAAGACACAACGACAGACTGCTCAACACAAACAACAAACAACAAACAAACACTCAAAACAACACAACAGTGGACTATGGACGGTGCCAAAGAGAAGAAAATAATAAAACACCTTTACACTACCTACATTTAACACAACAAACTAAACCTACACAAAATACAATAAGTGGCACCTGCCCCTAACCTAATGAACTAAACAGACAAAAACTACTGTGTGGGGGCGGTTGCCCATCTAACCTGTCCACATGTGGGGTTGAGAGAGAGAGAGAGAGAGAGAGAGAGAGAGAGAGAGAGAGAGAGAGAGAGAGAGAGAGAGAGATAATAATGTGAACCAGAGCAAGTGAGGCTAAACATTATAGTTTTACAACAATGTAAACAATGTCAATGAAGTAGGCCAGCTTCACCAGATACTACTCTTAACACAACCTCAAACAATACTTGGTCACAAATCCACAGCCTGTTGTCTCCAACTGCCCTCCTCTCTACCAGAAAGTTGTAAGCACATCCTTTTATTCAGCAAGTCCCACCTCCTCCATAATCGATGGATACCACTGATTGGTTGATCTGTACTCCTGTGAAGGAAGCAGACAAGCTCTACATGCCACACAGGCACATAACAGCACCAACATTTGATTGGCATGAACCTAAAGTGTAATATTTAGTGTCTGTGTTTGTTATATATCTTAATGCCTACTGGGAGCTGGGTTTTTACATGGTAATACACTGTAATTGAAGTGATTAGTGCTGAGAATTGTGATTATAAATGAGTATGCATTCACAGTGTTTATAGTTCTTTCAAGTGTAACAATAACAGGTCTGCAGTTAATGCCCATCTGAAACTGGCTTAAACTTGAGTTTAAGCAACACATCCTGCTAACAGAGATAACCAAATTCTGTATTGTTATTGAAAATGACACTTTAAGTCTACATCTGGGTGGAGTTTCAACTCTCTGTGACAATTGGGAGATGACTCTTACTTGCACAGCTGTACAGATGTTCAATTTCTATTTACATCCCTCTTAGCTCTCAGCTCTTTATTACTCGTATTATTTTTTTCAACTTTATTATTCTCTATTCTAGGTACTGTTTATTGTGCTTGTCACATGTCATACGTGGGTCGCTCTCTCAGCAAGTCAAATTTATTGTATGTATAACATCCAAATGTATCCAGCTCAAGTAGTACTGTACAGTTGATAGCTTGGAGATAAAATGTCAAGGAAAGTGAATATTCTTCATCACAATGTCTCCACTTTTACTGCTTGAGCACTACACACAATACTCCAGTCAGACTTTCTAATGCTGCCCTGTTCCATGTTTTCCTTTATATGTTTTGTCAAATACGCTCAACACACTAAACATTCATCACATCGTCCATTTCATTTATTTTACTCCAGATGTTTTTTCTCGTAGTTGAATATGAAGATGTTATTGAAAGTGAGATGTTTCAAAAAGAGGAATATGAACGAACCTATTAACATTGCTAAAGAGAAGGTCTGCACTCTTAATTAACACAGTAATGACTTTAAAAAAAAGTTTCATTTCCATCGGCCTGCCACGGAGGGCCTAATACACACATAATAAAGCTGTCCCCTCTTTCGTCTCCATTGTCACTCACTGTTCGACTCTAATTGGATTTTGATAATGAGTCACATTACATCAAGAGGATGGTTCCTGATTCCAATTTAGTTCAGCTCAAATGGCTTTTTACTCTTAGCTGTCTAATGGTTCAACCTAGAATTCAGCAAACCTCAAACCTTGGCTTTTGAAAAAGAAAAACAAAAAGAAGATAAAGAGTAAAATGAATGGGATTTCCCAAAGCAATGTTTTGGGATGCTCCTTGGTCCAATGTCTACAAACAACTTCCACAAAAACACTTGACAAAAAACTTGACAAAACAAGTTTCACAGTTGCGGTGTTTCCATTAAATGTGAAATACTTTTATAAAATCACGTGTGAATATGTTTGTTCTCGCAATAAGTCATTACAAACATGGCGGCAGTGGATGTAAACACATACTACAGCTTTATACATACTGCTACCACGGCACTAGCGCTCATCATCAGCCATCAGAGGAGACGGTGACTTATCGAGGCTTTGGAGTGACAAGCCCCTTATACTTGGGAGCGGCTACGTATGCGGCGTTTTTGGGAAACTGTAGTCGATGATTTTACAGAAGAGCTGTGGATTCAACATTTTAGAATGACACACTCAACTTTTAATGAACTTTGTGATGCTGTGAGATCTCTAGTGGAGCAGCTGCACATTGTCCAAGGATTCTCCTCGTTATTCCAAATATGCTGCGTCATCTTCATCCTCACACTTTCTGTTGTTGTCTTCTTCTTCGTCGTCTTTTTTGCCAAAAGAAACGTCCGGTTGTTGATCACGTGACTCCCTTGATGCAAAAAAAGTCCGTTCGAGTGTTTCCATGACACTTTTGCGATATAAACCAATTTCGATATGACTGAAAAACCACCTCATCTTAGCGCAAAAGACTTTTATCTAAAAACCCGAGTTTTTTCGAAATGGTTATGTTTCCATTAAGCACATTTTTATTCGCAATTCTAATTTGCGATATTTCATGGTCAATGGAAACGCAACTATTGAAACTGTATTTACCTCCCCATAGCCCTGCATTGTGCTAAAGTTGGTAAAATGCACCTTCAGGTTTTGCTCAGCATGAATGTGTCAGACACTCCTGAAGATTGTGATCATTTCTTATTTTCTAGTTTTCTTTTCTATCATCTTCAAGTGTTTCAAAACTCAAATTTGTGAGTGAAAGGACACTTGTGAAAATGGCACTATTTTTGGATCTGTATTGTCTTTGGGTAAATAGTGAAGGCATCTAATGTACAATATGGTTAACTAATAAATGTGACCACTTTATTTAGTTGTTTGTCAGAAGATCTGTCTGCTATACACTGAAAACATGGAGGCCTCTAAGATTTAAGTCTCCTGGTGCTCTGAATATTGACCCCATCACTGGCTGGGTCATTTCATATCCCCAAAAAACTACATAGAGTCATCCACAAACACTTCAAAATACCCAGTGAAATTAATTAACATTAATGAACTGCTAGAGTTGGACTACAAATATAATTAAAGAATGAATTTTGTCATTTTATAAACCATACACCAACACTAATTGTGGGAAATTTAGTCATTTTCCTTGACAGAAAAGGTGAAAGGTTGTGGTTTTCCATTAAATCTCATAAACTAGAATCCTGTATGAGTTAGCGGGCTGTCCCAGTGCAATTTACAAGTTGGAAAAGCAATATTTCTCAATTCTCCTCTTGATTCTATATGAATATTAACTATATTTTATGATTATGATGCATAATATAATCACAAAACTGCAACAGATTATGTTTAAACTCATTTTAATATGCCTGCTGTTTGCTGCTCTCACTATTTCTGCATGCATTTATTAAAAAAAAAGAAAACAGTCTTGGAAAGATTAATTTATGAATGCACACAAGAATTGATCAACAGTGCATGCATCAGATATTGTAAAGAGTGCGAGTTTGAGCACGAGTGAAGGACACGAATCGATATGAATTCCAGTCTTTCATAAATGTGCAGCATTATCAGGCAGGCAGCTGAAGTAATGCATTACTGTTCAAGGATGATTTAGCAACATCAACAACATCAATCATTTCTGTCTCTGTGTTTTCCATCCAGTGCCACAATTCCATCATCTACAGATGCATCAAACAAGGGTGAACCATGTGAAAATAGGGAATGAAGGAGTTTATCAACATATTGACTGCTTTGGCAGGGAGAACAAAGACGAAAGAAGAGCCCTTTGTGGGCTCCTGGAGACTGTGCTTTCAGTTTGACTGCAGAGGCAGAGCGTTCATTTAAACTTTTACCATTTGTGTATAACAAACTTTTTATAGAGTCTAGTTAATATGCATAAACTTCAGAGTAGCATTATTTTTAGTATATGATGTGAAATAGGACAAAAATAGCTTTAATTTAAGGTACAACATCATTATCCTTTCTGAACAAGCTATAAGTCACAAACAAACCTTTGTACAATGAAAAAAGAGCCTTCTTTTTAAGTAATTAGACAAGTTCTTAAATATCTTGTATTCATTGTGGTTAATTACTACATGATGCAAATTATACAACAGTATAGTTATTTGTTTCAGTCAGCATATTGATTTAGCTTAACTATTGCTACAAAATCGCATTAACGTGCAACATATATTTCATGGTGTGACCATATGGAACAAAAATAAAAGTACATAAACACTGCTGGTCATTTAGAATGTATGTAACACCAAGAAAAACACTGTAAAGATGCCATTTTAATAACCTGCAGTGTATAAATATATATGATGGTCTAAAAATCCTCCAGAACATTATGATGTCCACCTCTGGTCTGGAATGAGCCTGGGACAGGGTTTGCTGTCATCCCTGACATGTATAAATGAGTGAGCACTCCAGTAAGTTGTAGCAGAATGCAAAACAACCATCACGGGTAAAGCACCCAATCTGACTGAAGTCTAAAAGGACATAATAATAGAATACTGGACGAGGCTAGTAGAATCTCATAAACTGCTAACTTCTTAGGATGTTCTGGAGTTGCTGTAGTGAAGTGAGAATAGACTTATTGTTTATTGAGTGCTTTAACAGTGTTGCCCTATGGGCCATTGATGTCAGAGAGAGCAACGACGCTGGCACGTGGTACAGAGCAATTGATGCACCACAGTTAACCTTTATAATGAACACAGGAGCAACAGTGAAAGTGTCAGGGATCACCATGGCATGTATAATGCATATTTTTTAAAGAATATAGTCTGCATGTGGGCAAGTCTATGAAATAGTGGTTTATATATTATGTCCTTGCTTAAGAATTCAACTTGATTTTCAAGGTTAATCAAAGCCTCAGTTGTAGTATTTGGTAGTGCAATGATTAGCCTTCATGCCTTACAAGTAGCCAATCAGGGTTCAAGCTCTGCTTCAGGTACAAATGTGTGTCACTTTTTAGTATTAACATATATGAACATATATGCAGATGAAATATAAATATATGCAAATATACTTCAGAATGACACACATTTTGAGAAATATGTGTGTTGCATGTAGGATATGCTGTTACCATGGCAGACATTTTCATCAGAGGAGATTTATATGTTATGTTAGTAGTATTTTATGTTATATATATATATATATATATATATATATGTATATACAATAGTGGCTTTTGGGGGCTGTGTAAACCCCACTTTGAAAGGATTTTGGAAGGATTCTACAAAGAACCATAAACAACACATTATCCATCAATCTGAAGAACATAGATACTTAAGTGTCATTTTAGATGGTCCCTTCCTTCTCATTTGACTTTACCATGTTTTAATAGGAACATATTACTTTCTTAAGGACTCTGATGAGATGAGATGTTCATGTACGTGTACCAGTTTCAAGGTAGGCTGTTTTAGAAAGTATAAGCACCTCTGTGAAAACTCTAAATAGCTAAAGAAAAGAGATGAATTCAAGTAAAGGATCCTAGAATGAGCTTTCTAACTTCAGAGCACATTAGAGGTAAAATAAAGACAGAGGGAGACAGAAGGGAAGAGAGGAGACGGTGCTGGAGAGCAGGAAGGGTGAGTGGTGGGAAGTGTTCCATCTTTCATGAGTCTCTCGCTGGGTGTGGAATCAGTCTGAAGCCTCAACCTCAACACATAACTAAAACCACACTTTTCAATCTCTCTCTCTCTCTCTCTCTGTGGACTTTGGCTATTCTTTTAAAGTTTCAGCAGATATTGTATGTGAATTTATTCCACAAATGAGCACACAGACACAAACAAAACCACATCTGTAATCCAGGTAGGGCCGCCAAAAACATGCAGTGAATCATACAATTTCTTCCTGACATCCATATGATTTATACAATATTATTTATATATTTAACAGGGGGGCACGGTGGCTTAGTGGTTAGCACGTTCGCCTCTCAGCGCTGGGGTCTTGGGTTCGATTCCCCATCTGAGCGGAGTTTCCATGTTCTCCCCGTGTCTGCGTGGGTTTCCTCCGGGGTCTCCGGTTTCCTCCCACAGTCCAAAAACATGGAGGTCAGGTGAATTGGGTACTCTAAAAAAAAATTGTCCGTAGCTGTGTCTGTGTCTGTGTGTGTGTGTCACCCAGCGATGGACTGGCGCCCTGTCCTGGGCTTAGTTGAATAGTGTAATGCCCTGCCCTGCGCCCAGTGAGGGGGTGGGGGACTAACCGCGACCCTAATAAGGATTAAGCGGGTGTGATAATGAATGAATGAATTGAATATTTAACACTGGGCCAGCTGAAAATGTTATATCAAGTTAGTTTATTCGTGAGCTTACCCATCCTTCTTGTGAGCCATTACAGATGTAATGTGATGTAAATGAGAGGCCAGCACACAAAGACAACCTCCAGGAAAACAAAGTCCAAAAAAGGTCATCATGTGTTCTCAGCACAGCACATCCTTTTTTTTCACATCAGTTGTTAATATCACACTCAAATAAAAACTGCCACATTTGTAAATAGAACTGTTTGTCTGTGTCAGTAGAGGGGATTGGGTCGTGTTCCAAAGCAATGCCATACTCCCTAAATAGTGCATATCACAAATAATAAAACTAATAATATGAACAGTAATTAGACAATCATCCAGAAGGAAAACTTATAGCTCACAAAAAAACTGAATTAAACTAAAACATGAGTGCAATAACTTTTTTTTATGACTTACTGTACCCTATCGGAGGGTGTAGGGAATATGATGTAGGGAGACATTTGGTATTCTGTAAATTGAAATATTAGTACATGAGCATCCATCCATCCATTATCAACCGTACATGAGCATATCATAAAGTTTCTTTGCGTTCATAATGCAATTAATTTCTTTAATATATATTCATATATATATATATATTTTTTTTTTTTTTTTTTGACAATTTTATCCTCTTACCAATGTAGTAGTAGCCAGTTAACCCATCCCATCCATTAGGAGTCTCCCCATTCAATGTATTTGCTATGTCCCTGACTATAGGAGAGTGAAGTCAGGCACAAACTTCCTCCATTGCGTGTGATGTGGCCTTCGCCTCTTTTTTAACTACCACTGATACATCGTCAGTATGGACCAATCAGTAGATGTCTGAGCCAGTGAACATTACAATGTGTTGTTGATGGCAAACAGCATGACTGGGATTTGAACTTGCGATCCTCTGGTCATAGTGTCAGCTTCTTAGCCTGCTGAGCCACTTGGGGCCCCATAACGTAATTCAAAAAGGTTATTTTACATGTATTCCATATTACAGATTTTTTTTGGATTCATTACACATACAAGACAAATGCAGTGCCTTTTTAATGATACTGTTTGAATAATAATTTATACAAAATTAAAATAAAATATTCTAATCATTTGAGATTCTGGATTTCAAATTTTCATGAGTTATAAGTCATATTGATCAACATTAAAAAAGGCTTAAAAGGCTTGAAATGTCATTTCACATGTAATGGATATAAAATATATATAACTTTTCATCTTTGAATTAAATTATAAGGACAAACTTTTTCACAATATTCATTTGTTTTTATTGTAGCTCTGCAGATGGTCTTCTTAAGACAGTGATGATATCAGCCTTAAAGGCACAGTCACAAGAACAGCCTGTTTATTCTATCACAGGTTGGAAATGAAAGGATTCATTCCAAAACCCTCACTTTTTCCTCTTTTCTCTTTTTCATGCTATATTGTACATTGATGGGAAAGGGCTTTATACATGGAGAACATGTCAGTAGAATATTATGATTAATACCACCTTTATTAAAGTACTTAAATTGTGTTTTCCATTATACATTACCCCTCATTCTATTCAAAAATTAATTGTATCCGGAATGATTACAAATGGATATATAGCATTTTGGAATGAAATTCTTCAAATGGTCATTTAGGGAAGATTTATAATTGCTTTTGGTACATAAACTCATTACAATGACTTGAGAAACAAAGAAAAATCAACAAAATTCTTTAGACAACTGCAGTAATGTCCCAAATCATATATACATGTAAAAGCCTCTAAAAGCTAAAGTAGATACTCTATAATGTGTGAAAAGTATTTGTTCCTGATTTCATGGAGGATGGAGAGCCATCTGAACATGTAGACAGAATATAAATCATGACAAAATATTTTTTTGCTGACATGCTCTCATCCTCACTGCCCTCTTTCTCCCCCTGTGTTTATTTCCTGTGAAATCCAGCAAACTTAATTTGCCGGACGAGGCCAACCTGAACTAAGCCGCTTAGATTAATAAACCTATTTTCCATTTAACGCTTTGATTTCCTCTAAAGCTGTTTACAGCAAACGAATGATCTGCTAGTGCATTTTTAAACATATACATTAATCTTCTTAGCCATGCATAAATCTATTATCTGGTCATCGACACTGTGTGTGTGTGTGTGTGTGTGTGTGTGTGTGTTGTGTATTCTGTCATGCTCTTACCTCCACAGCTGATGACTGAGTTAATTCTGCACATTTGACACTGAAGGATACATTCTTGTTCGCCATGCCTGTTGTCGCTTTGTAGCTCTGTGTGTCAACATAATGAAACAGCCTTCTTCTGTTCATATCACAAGAAAAAAACAACATCTTTGATGTCATAGATTCTCGACTCATGCACAAACAAATGTATTCTCTTTGTTTGGACTTATGTGCAAAGAACAGATTTGATTCTAGGATTAGATTCTGCTTGAGGCACCCAAGGGGCTGTGGGTTTTTAAAATGGAAGAATCAATTTGAATTCCTTTCAGCTCTTTGATTCTCTTTGGTAATTGAAATTGCATGGTCCATGGGCTGGTTTAATGTTGTTCTCGAGTCCCCCTGTTTCCTGGCACTGCTTGTGCCGGAGAGAGAGGTGGTAACTGGTAGAATTTACTCCAACTTGATTAATTTCCACTAGGTGAATGGGGACAAAACAACAGTCATTGTAAAAATGACTTTTTTCCCCTCTCGTTTTTCTATTAAGACCTGTAATGAACATAATTACCTTATTACGTCTGATTTGCATAAATAGTTTGAGATGAAGTAGATTGTGGAGCGTAGTTTTAAATTGAGATGTTTGTTAACTGGAGATGGAGAGAGTAATAAAAGAGGGAGCTAATGGTAAATTCTGTAGCACTTCTAAAAATGGAGATAAATACATACATTACCAAGTAAGGAAGATATATGTTGAATGTGACATTATTAGATATACATCAATAGTCACATGCATTGTAATAAAATGCCCGCTTCTAATTTTCATACTCATAAATAATAATAAATAGATAAATATGTATTCTTAAGGGCGGCACGGTGGCTTAGTGGTTAGCACGTTCGCCTCTCAGCGCTGAGGTCTTGGGTTCGAGTCCACATCTGAGCGGAGTTTCCATGTTCTCTAGAGGTCAATTGTTTGTAGAGTTAAATTTTGATGCGAGGTGTTAGATGAAGTAGAG
>BRDA01074510.1:4925-17311 GCA_036984385.1 Crenuchus spilurus | reverse complement strand
CTTATGGGGAAAATGCATCCAGCTAATGAGCATTCCAGCTAACGAGCTCAGCTCCTGCACGGATTAAACTCGTAAGTAGGGTTACCACTGTATTTGACTTGTTGGCAAACATTTAGTGAGACTACTTTAGCCTAGATGTTTTGGAGCTTATTTTTTCCTTGTTTGTTTGCTTGGACATATTCCATTTTAATCTTAATAATGACACAAATGTCCAGCTATGACATTTCAGTTTGCACATTCTTCGGTAATTTGGGAAAATGATGTAGATATTTTATTCTCAAATGATCCAGTAAAATGTCTTATAAATGACTACATTTCCTGGTAAAATAATCCAGCTCAAATAGGACATAACTCAACCCTAACCACAGGTTTTAAACAAATTCCCCTCCAATGCAGATGCAGCTGATCTGCCATAATCTTTAGATTCATTTTGTTTTGCAGTTGAGCTACTAATATACACTACAGTTCTACAATTACAGACTGTAGTCCATCTGTTTCTCTGTATCTTTTTATCTTTTTACCCTCTTCTTCAATGATCAGAACCTCAAAATACCACCACAGAGCTGATATTATATGGGTGGTGGATCATTTTAGCACTACGGTGACACTGAAGTGCTGTTGATGGTGCTGTGTTAGTGTGTGTTGTAGTCAGTCACAGCAGAGCTGCTGATGTTTTTATATACGCCAGTTTCACTGAAAATAGTGAAACTAAAACTATCTAGCCAACAGTGCCCTGTGAGCAACGTCCTGAGACCACCAATCAAGGACAGGAAGATGTCCAAAACAAACTGCGGCAACAGATGAGCTGTTGTCTCTGACTTTATATCTAGAAGGTGGACCAATAAGGCGTACCTAATAGAGTGGAGAATGAGCTACCATAGTATTTGAAATGTCCAGCTGCTCTTATGTGTCTGATCCAACACAACACATTAAAATATCAACACCATGTTGGTGTCACTGCCATGTGCAGAATGACCCAGATAGGACCTGCTCTGTGGTGATCCTGTGGAGATGCTGACTATTGAAGAACAGGATGAACCTTAGAAAGTATACATAGAAACAGATGGACTACAGTCTGTAATTGTTGAACTATTAAAGTGCTCCTACTCTATGTGTTCAGTGGAGCTGATGAAGTGGAGTGTAGATACAGGGTTTTGTGTACCTAAGAAGTGTCTAGTGAGCTTATGTTAGGTAAAAAAATGTTATTTTAGCATTTTAGCATGGGTATTTATGGAAATAGACAACTCAAGACATGCAGTATCTATAAAATGAAATAAACATTAAAGCATTCATAGGGTTTCTTTGAAGCCGTTTATTAAGAAAAAAACTAAGCATTTTAGTTGCTGGCTTGGAGATGCACTATGGCTGGTGTGTGATTCTAAACTGAGCTGGTAATATGACTGAGATTCTCTGTGTTTCACTTTCGTCAACTTGCACTACATCTTCACTGTGTTTGTAATTATCTCTCAAGAGCTGGTCTGCATTTCATCAAAGTGAGAAAGGTGAGAAACTCACAAGTCCTTTGATCCTACTCCATCTGTAGACCCCTCTCTCTCTCTCTCTCTCTCTCTGTCACACACAGAAACACAGACGTGCATTTTTGGCTGCATAGAGTAGCATACAAGCCTTCATGCTAATATGAAAGTCAAATTTCAAGTCAGAAACAGCATTAGAACCATTCTGAAATTGTTATGAAATACACACACACACACACACACACACATATATATATATATATATATATATATATATATACAGGGGTTAGACAATGAAAGTGAAACAGCTGGTTTTAGACCACAATAATTTATTAGTAGGTGTAGGGCCTCCTTTTGCAGCCAATACAGGGTCAATTTGTCTTGGGAATGACATATACAAGTCCTGCACAGTGGTCAGAGGGATTTTAAGCCATTCTTCTTGCAGGATAGTGGTCAGGTCACTACATGATGCTGGTGGAGGAAATAGTTTCCTGACTCGCTCCTCCAAAACACCCCAAAGTGGCTCAATAATATTTAGACATAAAGACTTGCTGTCTTGGTCACAGATGCGCCAGCAAGACGTGCAGCAACAATTTGTCCTCTTTTGAACTCTGGTATGTCACCATAATGTTGTGTGCATTGTAATATACTATATAACTGTGCTCTTACCTGCTAACTGAACCTTCACACTCTGCTCTTACTGGTGCAATGTGACATTAATGAAGATTGGCCACCAGACTGGTCCAGTTTAGCCATGAAACCTCCCACACTAACATGACAGCTGTTTCACTTTCATTGTCTAACCCCTGTATATATAAATGTTATATCATGTTATGTGACACATTTCAGGCTTTTCTCATTCTCAATCAGAAATTCAGTATCTCAAATTATTAGTAGCCACTCCTGAACCAGACACAATGACAGACATATCTAACCTGGGCTGACGAGGCTGGGCTGTTGCTTAGTGGTCCAATGATTTATATTCAGTAGTCAATTTTACATTTCATTTGGAAATCTAGAATCTAGAGAAACAGTAGAGAGAGACAGAGACTAAGGTGCCTGAAGTGTGAAGTTTCCACAGTCTGTAGTTTGGGGTTCCATGTGTTAATGTTGACCCATTGTGTTTAATCAAGTCAACACAGCCATCTACCAGGAGATTTGAGAGCACTTCATGCTTCCATTGGTGGACAGGTTTTATGGAGATGACCATTTCTAGATATATACCCATAGGGCCAAAACTACTACCTAGTGGTTTGCTGTCCATGATATCACTGTTATTGTCTTTGATTGGTCAGACAACTCATAAGCTTTAAAGCATTGTATTCAGCATTAAAACAAAACAAGCTTGAAATATGTCACTTTATATGTAATGAAAATAAAATATATGACCGTTAACCTTTTGGAATTAAATTATGAACAAAAATGAACTTTTTCCACAATAATCATCAAAAAGTTTTTGATGTATGACTATAGATGTATTTGGCCACAGTGTAGCTGTAGCTGTGCACAGTGACTCTTTGAAAGCAGATTTACTACAGATGATAAAAGTGCTATTCTCTTAGTTCAGCCATTCATCAGATTTGTTAAAGCCTCTGTGTGTGTGTGTGTGTGTGTGTGTGTGTGTGTGTGTGTGTGTGTGTGTGTGTGTGTGTGTGTGTGTGTGTATTTTCTGCATGCAGAGAGACAGCTCATAAAACTCCTCTAATAAGATGCCACGCTGGAGCCACGGCCGGCCGCTTTGTCACTTTCCACTGCAGCAGTTCTCAAAACTTGTCAAAGCACAACAATGTAATGTATGATATCACAAAAAAGAAAGTGAAAAGTGAAGTCTGGCAAAGTGTTTATGGTGTAAATGAGTTCAAGCAGCTCCTCTGCATCTCATAAATAGCCTCTACTCTTTTCCCCTTTCTGCATTTGATGATTATCATCGTTATTATTATTATTGCAATCTCTATTCCAAGCCTGCTGTTTCCCCCAGAGCTTTGACAGTTTAACAGGGAAGCAGCAATTAAGATCATTCAGAGGTTACAGGGCATAGAGAGAGGGAGTACAGGAAAACAGTAAGTGAAAAAAGAAAGATTTTTTTTTTTAACAGACATATGTAAAACCATTTAATATAGTTTTGACATGCATCAGTTAATTCAGAGTCAATACAATGATGCTCGAATGTTAACTTTAAGTAAATGAATACAGTTGACTAACAGTAGCAAGTGAACTGTGATTGCATTCAAGTCAATAAAGTCTATAATTTCAGTCTATGGGTTAACCCTTTGGAGTCTTGGACTATTTGGCAGTTTTTGTTTTTTTACTTTATATTTTGTGTTTATATACCTCAGTAAAATTTTTCAACATGCCGGTGCTAATTGTAAGCATAACTGCCTACTCCCAATGGTTAACATATATTCAGCATCATTATTATGGAAAAGAGCATAAATGAACTGTTCAAGTTCAAAAGTTCAAGAGGTTTTTATTGTCATTTCTGCTATATACAGTACAGTACATATTGAAACGGAATTTTTTCCCTACAGGACAGGGTACAACACATAACACAAATGCAATGAAAAACAAGCAATAAACAAAAATCTACAAGCCTTAAGAAATACAAAAAAAATACAAAATGCTTGTCTAACTACATTAAACACATTAAAGGATGAAGGACAAATGCGATGTTGGTCAGTACATGGTACTGAGTGACATTTAGTGAGTTTATAGCAGTAGTTGTATAGTATAATGTTCAAATGTGCAATACTGCAATGATTATGTAGGTAAATACAATCATTTGCAAATGTGCAGAGATATTTAGTCCCTGAGAATAAGACTTTTGAAGTCTGATAACCTGAGGGATGAAACTGTTGGATAGCCTAGCAGTGAGGGTCTGAATGCTGCAGTATCTTCTACCAGAAGGCAGCAGTGTGAGAACATGTGATGGATGCGATTGGTACTCCACAATGCTGCGAGCTTTCCAGTTGCAGTGCTTGTTGTAAATGTGAATGAGAGATGGGAGGGAAACCCCAGTGATCATCTCAGCCATCCTCACTATACACTGGAGAGTCTTGCAGTCAGATGCAGTGCAATTTCCAAACCAGACAGTAATGCAGCTGCACAGGATGCTCTCCACGGTTTGTCTGTAGAAGGTATTGAGGATGGGGGATGACAAATGAGTGTGCCACAGCCTTCTTAGAAAGTAGAAACACTGTTGGGCTTCCTTACTTATGGAGTTGATGTTGTGGGACCAGGTGAGGATCTCTGTCAGCTGAGCAACAAGGAATTAAATCAAAACAAATTAAAGTTTATTTGTCAAATACACAATCATACATGGTACAAGTGGCAGTTAAATGCTTTGATAACTGCTCATTCTTATTAGGAGAAGAAGAAAAGATGGTGGGATATTCAAGTGATATAAAGGACAGCAAGAACTATAATATACAATAATATGGCAGTGAAGACATTAATGTGTTAGAACCATTTGTTGGTTCTGGGGTTCGACTGAAATACTGAGCTGTACATGGCAGTAGAATGCATAATTCCTCTGTCCTCCTCAGCCTGCAGCGCGCTGGGGGAGTTCAAATGATAACAGAGGCAGAGTCTGTTCTCAAAATGGTTTTCCCAGTTTATTGTTAAAACCAGCAGGGTATATATGCTTTAGAGAGATACAGACATACAGGTTTGGAACCGTGTGATGATGTAATTGGATGGAAAAATGGAGAGAGATCATCATTAGTCGTGATTGGTTTAAAATATTTTAAGTCGTTGCTAGGAGACCCCAAGGTTAGCTAAGTGGGCCTGTGGCCTGTGAGACTAAACAGATAGCTTTGGAGCCTTGTTAATCTAACAGGACTTCTAACAGTCCTCTCTTTGATTCCAAAGGAATCAGATAACAGTGCATAAGACACAATAGAAATCAAACGTAAAGCCTGATGTGAGCAAGCCAAAGGCAACAGTGGCAAGGAAAAACTCCCTTGAGCCTGGAGGAAGAAACCTTGGGAGGAACCAAGACTCACAAAGGGGATCCATCCTCCTCTGATCAAACTACTGAGAGAAATTTACATCATCAGTATAACTACCAGGGTCAGCTAATGAGTGTCCAATGACCTGTCTTATGCATCTATGAAAAAGAGGTTTCTAACACTCGGGAGGCTAGTGTCCATCAGAACATTTTTGGTGTTGGTCCAGCAGCGCTTGCTGTAGATGGTCTGCAGGTCAGGGAGCTCTGCTTGGATGATGTGCTAAGCTGAACGCACCACCCACTGAAGAGTCTGTCTGTTCTGCAGGGTGCTGCTCCATAACCAGGTTGGGATGTTTCCTGAGAGGATACTCTCTATAGTGCAGGTGTAGAAGTTCCACAGTACCTTGGAAGGCAACTTGAAGTCCCTGAGGCATCTGAGGTGGTAGAGATGCTGATGGGCCTTCTAAACCACAAATTTGATGTGGTAGGACCATGGCAGGTCCTGCGAGATGTTAACTCTAAGGTATCTGAATCTGTCTTCCCTTTTCACTGCAGCTTTATTTATCCAGACAGTTCTGTAATTCCTCTCCTGCTTTCTGTTGAACTCCACAATCTGCTCTTTTGTCTTGCCATTTGTTTACTTTCCTTGAGGTAGGCCCTCTCATCATTGTTGTAGATCAGACATACCATGACGGTGTTAGAGCTGGTAGTGACCATGCAGTTGTGAGTGTACAGTGAGTAAAGCAGAGGGCTTAAGACACATTCCTGTTGGGCTCCAGCCTCCTTTGTGATATTCACATTTTAAAACATTCTGTGACTCTAAATGGTGGCTGTTCACTTTTCAGCCAATCATGCTGTTAGCATAATTAGCACGGCCATTTGCAGTCTCAAAACGGGTGTAGAAAGCATTTATCTCACTTACTAGAGCCACTCTGATGGAATTGTCACTCTAGTTTCTGTCCGTAGTGCTGTTTAGCGGCTGTCACCACCCAGCTCATGCTGTACTGTATGTATGTTTGTACTGGTTCTGCTGAGGAGCCCTGCAGCAGTGTGAGGTTTCAGAGCTTTGCAGATGGATTTATCCACCCATGGCTTCTGGTTGGAGATCTTCCTGATGACAACTCGAGGAATCTTGTCATCTATAAGTTTCACAGCAACATCAGAGCCGTACATGAACATGTCTCAGTTTGCGTCTTCCAGAGAATCATGTAGGGCAGCCACCAATCTGTCCATTACGCGACCTTCCTCTGAACCTGAACTTCCAATTTCAGCCTTTTTTATATTTTGGTAAAAGAAAGATGGTGATGTGATCATATTTCCCAAGTGGTGGAAGAGAGCACAGTGTCCCACTGTTGTGTCTGGAGTTGTGTGAGAACATCATGAAGCTGACACATCACTGTCTACACATTTGCTTGGGGTGAAACATAATGGTGATGATAATGACTGAAGTATTCTCCCGAGGAAGGTAGAAAGGGTGAAAATTGAGGGTGAGCAGCTACAGGATGAATTTGGTGCTTCTTCAATTTCCACAAAGGAACCATCAATGTTCAGTGGAGAGTGGCCTTTCAGTGTTCTTCCAAAGTTAACAAAAATGTAGTTTCCCAACATTCAGAGACTATTAGAGGTTATTGACTCTGCACCAGCCTGTTAATCGTTCTACCTCCTCTCTTGAAGCTGACTCATTATTTGCTCTGATGAGACCCACCACAGTTGTGTCATGTGCAAACTTGATGAAGTGGTTGGAGCTGTGTATTGCTGCACAGTCATGACTCTGTAATGTGAACAGCAGTGGACTGAGCATGCAGCCCTGAGGAGCTCCAGTGCTCGGTGTGGTGGTGCTGGAGGTGTGAGTACTGATTTGGACAGACTAAGATATCCCAGTCAAGAAGTCCAGAATTCAGTTGCAGAGAAAGGTGATCAGTCCCAGTAAGCTCAGCTTTCTGATCAGGTGCTGAGGAATGATGCTATTGAAGGCGGAGCTGATGTTTACAAACAGCATTCTAACATATGTGTCTTTCTGGTCTAGGTGAGTGGATGCTAGGTGAAGAGTAATGGCTATGGCATCATCCGTAGAGCAGTTTGGACAATACACAAACTGTAGTGGATCCATTGAGGGGGGCAACGGAGTCTTGATGTGCCTCACAGCGAGCATCACAAAGCACTTCATGATGATGGATGTGAGTGCGAAGGGATGGTAGTCATTAAGGCAGGACACTGATTACTTCTTTGGCATGATGATGATGATCACTTTATATCATTTTGGAATGACATGAAAACATGTAAACATCATAATTAGATGGTTTTTCTATAAAATTTATATCAAATCCATGAACAAGAAAAAAGTTTCTGTGTATGAACTGCTGTTGATTTAAATGGCTCAGTGCTGAGTTCTATATGGCCATGCAAACTACGTTAAGTTACCTATACACATGAATGCTTTACAACATTACTGCATAATGTAGGCTACGTGTATGTTCATATATATTTCAGGAAAGAAACAGCAGGAAAAACAGGAAAGATTTCTGTGATTGTGAAAATTAGCAGAACAATTAAAAGAAAAAAAATAGTGTTAAAACATTTTGCAGAGATAAACAAAATATCTCGGAAAACTATGAGCAGTCTGGATAGATAGATACACAAAGAGACAGATACATAGATAGATAGAGCAGGACAATTAAACAGAGAGAGAGAGAGCACATCACTACTAAAATTGTATTGAATATATTTTACTCCTCTGACTGCAGGTCACTCTGCATGGAACTGAAAGCCCATTTAGTGCTAATAAAGAGTCAAAGTGTGCACTACCCAGATCTCTGCAGCTCAGCACAAGCTCCTGACATCCAGCAGGGTGAGGGGCAGGGAGCTAGGGCACTGCACCCTGACTACTACAGCATGGCCAGGCCAGGCAACAAGTCAGGCAAGCACCTTTGATCTGTGACAGCTGCACTGAACAACTCCTATGAACACCTGGAACAGCAAGAAGAGCTCTGAGTGTTTGTGTGTGTGTGTCTGTGTGTGTGTGTGTGTGTGAGAGAGAGAGAGAGAGAGAGAGAGATGATTCAATCACAATGGTCAAATCTGAGCCAAAACTAACACAGTGTAAACTAAGTAACCAGGTGGAAAAGGCAGGTGTGATTTGCAGCGCATCCTAAGCCCATGTTGTGCTGTGTGTAATCACTTGGAATTACTACCTTTTCGCCATTGTTTTTGTGCATTGTGTATTGTGTGTGTGGAACACTGCCGGGTTGCATTATAGACAATTGTGAAGCTCTGAATGGAGACTGGTGGGAGAAGCTTGGGTTGAGGTTGAGCTTAGTGAAGCCAAGCTGTGCTTTAGAACAAAGGCGAGAATCTCACCAATCAGAGCATGGATCTCTCTCTCCATTCTCTCTCTCTCTCTCTCTCTCTCTCTCTCTCTCTCTCTCTCTCTCTGTCTCTCTCTCTCACTCTCTCTGTCTCTCTCTCTCACTCTCTCTCTCTCTTTCTCTCTCTCTCTCTCTTTCTCTCTCTCTCTTTCTTTCTTTCTCTCTCTCTCTCACTCTCTCTGTCTCTCTCTCTCTCTCTCTCTCTCTATCTCTCTCTCACGTTTGCTCTCACGCAGACGTTCAAATCTGTCTACTTGGCCCATGTGTAATAGCTCGCCAGGCTGTTCCAACCCTTCACTGCTTCACTTTTGTTGTTTGCTCTGGCATGTTAGAGACCAAGATGAACTCTCTCTGGCCCTGTTTCAGATCCTTCACACACTGTTTGTGTGTAGCATTCATACACACTCACAGCGAGACAAAGTACAAGTTCTGGCCAACAAGCCAACAGATGATGCATGAAGCATTGCATTTTCACAATTTACCACATCATTCACAGAGCATTTCATTTGCAAGCAGGACATTAATAGGACGTAATCATGTCATTTATGCCAAACGCTGCTCTTCTTCTGCATTTTACCTATGGTGATCTCCACAGGCTAGAGGCTTCTCTGATCAAGCCAACAACTGCTGACATATTGCACGATAGTTTCCTCAGATGTGTTCCTGCACTTGTGTAAGATACGATTAATACCTGGACAAACGTTTGTAACCAAAATACATTTGTTTCATGAGTGCATGGCAGTTTCCTCCCTTTCTAATAGTGTGGTTACATATACACCATTTGTTTCATATCAGCCTTAAATATTCATCAATCCATCCATCATCTTCCACTTATTTGTATCTGGGTCATGGAGGTAACATCCCTCTCCCCAGCCACCTCTTCTAGCCCATATGGGAGGATTCCAAGGCATTCCCAGGCATGTCCTGGGTCTTCCCCAGGGTCTCCTCCAAGTTGGACATGCCTGGAACCCCTCACCAGGGAGGCCTCCAGGAGGCATCCTAACCAGGTACACAAACCACCTCAACTGGCTCCTCTCAACATGGAGGAGCAGTGACTCTACTTTGAGTCTTTCCTGGATTTCCAAACTCCTTACCCTATTTATAAGGGAGAGCCCAGGCACCCTGTTTATTTCAACCTCTTGTATCATTCTTTTGGTCACTACCCAAAGCTCATGACCTTAGGTGAGGGTTGGAACATAGACTGACCAGTAAACCGAGAGCTTTGCCTTCACCAAAAAAGACCAGTACAGAGTCTGCATCACCGATGCTGAACTGATGTCCCTGTCAATCTCCTGTTTCTTCTTACCCTCACTCGTGAACAAGACCCCGAGAACAAGAAGTCATCCACTTGAGGCAAAGGAAACCCTCCCAACCCAGAGAGGGCAGTCCACATTAAACATCAATCACTTTTTCTGGCCTTAAATATCATCATGTTAAATATGATTATATAGATGAGGACATGTTGTGATTGCATTAGCATTAAGAATTTTAGAGCATTTCTATTTTTCAAGACTCGTCACAAAATGTTCACTCAGAGTAAAGGGCAATTGCAAAAATATGTTAGTTTTTTTCTGAAGTTATGAGATTTTGGTGCAATAGTGACATATAATTGTGTAACTGCGTGAATGTGTTGCAAACCATTTCCCAGAGTTGCTTCACATCTAGGAAAAAAAACAAAAACAAATTTAGCTAAATCCTTTCTCTCATTCCATTGATTGGAGTATAACACTGTCCAATTTAATTGTTGCAAACAATAAGGTTGTATGTGGAAATACAAACCAAGTAGAACAGCACCAATAGTCGTTGGCTTTAGCCCAGTCTGGTTTTGAAATCTTAGTGGAAATAAAATCCTCTGTACCACACACACACACATACACACTTGTCATCTCAGAGTGGGCATTGGGCAGTGGTAGGGGACAGCTTCAGGCTGGATGTCCTCCTATCTCCGCTGCACACGCTGTGTCCGTAGTCCCCAGACCCCTGGATTGGATCACCCACAAGAGAAAGCTTAATGCTGGAGGAAAACCATAATCCTAAACAGCTCCATTACCCAGACCAGTCCATACAGGAGGAGAGGGGATGACCTGAAACCATGGCCTCCTCACACACACAGACACACACATAAGTGACATGTGACTGAGATGCAGTTTTTCCCACTCGATTAATTCACATTCTCTACCTTTTCCCAACTCAACGAATCCCCCCTTTCCATTAGAGCAGCCATTTCTTTGTGGGTTATCGTTTGATTTCATCAGTATGTGGTGTTTATCACAAAGACAGAGGAGGAGTCACTTCAGACTCTACTGTAGAGCTGCAATGCCCCCTTTTGGTCATGCATAGAAGCCCAACTTCACCATTTGCATAGAAGAATCCAAACTCAAAAGTCAAAAATGAGTACGATTATTTAGCATCACTCCATTTGTTATTCGGTTTTTATTATTGACATGAGAGTAGCAGGATTTCTCAGTAAAGTAAAAAATAACAGGTAGTTCAGTAAGGATGCGCTTTAGCTCTTTGCCTGCTGGGCAGGATTGGCTTTAGGATTATATTATCCGACTAATTAAGAACTGAAGAGTTCATTTGCAAAAACCAGTATCTCTATTTTTGCCATTTTTCTGTTTCTGACCTCATTTTAAAATGTTTGTTGCACTTTCAGTTGCCTGTAAATGCAATTATAACTCAACCAAAAGAGATCACCTAAAAAAAACCTAAAAATGTCTGGTTCCATTCACTTACATTAAAATAAAAGTATGTTTTCTTTCTTTTCTTTTATCTTCTATATTTATTTATTTATTTACAAAGAAACTCCTCAATCATTGCCTTCTTAAATGTCCTCTCCTCTTCTGGATTTTTTCTCCAGTTGTATCTTCCATTACAGCACATGCCTTGCAAATATACAGTGAGCTTTCTCATTGGTTAGGACTTCAGGAGCTGGACTGAAGGACTTCCACACTGGATAAACTACCAACTTATATAAGAATTGACAGTGGCATAATTTAATGTCCAGTAGGTGTTACAGAAGGTAAGTCTAAAATAAGAAAAGGAATCAAATGATATGCTGTAGGATATGATGGCTAGAATCCTGTGCTTAGTCATTGGGATTGTTCCTGATACATGTCAGTAGTCAGCCAGCTCACTGTAGTCTCTCAGGACAGTCAGGATCAAAATCTGCTTCAAATGTGGCATCAGGTGAGGTATGCTGCTCCAAACACACACAGCCACTCAAATGGCCTTCAACAAAGACATTATTTCTACCTGTGTGATCTCACACTCTTTTTAAATCTCATTTTTCCCACTTCTTTACCGTTTACAGCAGGGGTGTCAAACTCCAGTCCTGGAGGGCTGGATTCCTGCAGAGTTTGGTGATTTCTCTGCTCTGGCACTACAATTAAACCTATTCATTGCTAAACCTAAACACTGCTGACCTGAATCAGGTGTGTTTGATCAGGAAGATCCCAAAACTCTGCCAGAATCCGGCCCTCCAAGACTGGACTTTGACACCCTTGGTTTACAGGATCTTCTTTTACTTTTTTGCTGAGTTATAATGTGGGAAAAAATGTCACAACAGCACAAGAATATTTCCTTAGGTCGGGAGGTCCT
>BRDA01074505.1:0-14412 GCA_036984385.1 Crenuchus spilurus | reverse complement strand
ATCAGAATGGTATATGTTTATACTGATCATCCAACCACAATCACATTCACTCTTTCTGGGTGGCGCAATTTATCCGGATAGGATGTTTTTTGAATAATGACAAACCGAAATGAAACGAGTGCAACTAACCTAACTCCCTAACTACTGAAAAACAGGGGAGAAACACAATGACAACAAATAAAATGGCAATCAAACCCTACAGCAGGTATCATTTATTTGCCAATGATATCCAACAATATTTTTCACCTAATTTAATTTTTTTTAAACCTAATGACTTGCATAGTGTAAGTATGCTCATGGAATGTTTGGAAGCTGTTAGCAACTAGACAGCAAATAATTTTTTGCAGCTCAATGAAGAAAAGACTGAGGTTATGATTATTGCCCCTGAAAAGGTAACTCCTGTGATTTTTAATAGTCTTGGGGCTCTCTCTTCTGCTGTCCATGCAGATTTAAGAAATCTGGGTGTTATTTTTTATCAGTCATTTCTTGTTTGATACACAATCTAAACAGACTTGATTTTTTTATGTAAGAAATATCAGTAAATTTAGATCTTTGGTTTGTAATGCTGACTTGGAGATTATTATACATGCTTTTATTTAATCTTGTATTGACTACTGCAATGCCCTGTTTTCTGCTCTTAGTATACCAGTATCAGCATTGTAAGCAGTACAGAATGCTGCTGCTAGATTGCTTACTAGGTCATATAGACAATGTCACATAACCACTCTGTTGAAATCTTTATACTGGCTTCATGTTCAGTATATGCTTTAGTTTACATATTTAACTTACATCGCCAGCTAATGTGCTCGGTGGAAAGCGCAGGATACCCAGTTCTGATGGATTGCCTGGCAGACCCCTGAGCCAGTCAACATTACTTAGTAGTGCTGAGGAGAGAGTGCCATCTTACCTGCCCGGAGAGAACCCAGCCAATTTTTGCTCTCTCTGGCCACAGCTGCCAATGGCAAGCAGCACAATCAACTAGCGATCCTCAGATCATAGTGACAGCTCTTTATTTCACTGAGCTACTTGCGGCCCCACATTTTTTACTTTTACTTATAGAGCATTGCATGGTCAGGCACCTAAATATATACTGTAGCAGAGCTACTCGACCTGCATATAACGGGTTGCTCTCTAAGGTCCAGTAAGCTGAATCTGCTGTTTGTCCCACACTCCTGCCTAAAAACTTGTGGGGACTGTGCCTTTGAGGTTCCAAAATGCACTGAAACGCATTTCCCAACTTTTAAAGATTCACAGATTCTGTGAATTATTTTAAAAACAACTAAAGATGTATCTTTTTAAGTAGGCTTTTGATTGGTGTTTATGGCACAGGGGTTTGCTGTTTGTTTTGGTAGATGTTTTAATATGTATGTATGTGTATACCCCTCACGGTTGTGTCCCCAGTCCCCTGCTCTACTCACTGTACACTCAAGACTGCATGGCCAATTTTATCTCCAACACCATTGTAAAGTTTGCTGATGACACTGTCATGATAGGCTTGATCTCCAGAAACAACAAGAGTATCTACCTGGAAGAGATTAAATAACTGGATGTCTGGTGCCAGGGAAATAATCTCCTCCTCAATGTCAGCAAGACAAAAGAGCTTATAGTGGATTACAGCAGGAAGGAGATGAGAGTCTACCACCCTGCAGCAATAAACAGGACCTTGGAGTAAAGAGTGGACAGTTTCAGGTACCCTAATGTACACATCTCATAGGACTTGTCCTGGTTGTGCCACACCAGCTTCTTGGCAAAAATGGCCAAATATGTATCTCTATTTTAGATTAATAAGGGACTTCAGACTGCCCTCCAAGATGCTGTGGAACATCTACACCTGTGCCATAAAGAGAATACTCTCAGCTAACATCAAGGCCAGGTTTGGGAACAGCACCATGCAGGACAGAATCCTTCAGGGGGTTAGGAATAGGCTTAACCTATAGTTCCTGGAGGTAACAGTGTCACAGGACTCATTGGTTGCATGGAGATGGATCAAAGTCTTAGAAGAATTCTGTAATTATTCTATACTATGTCCTGCAGGGAATACAGAATGTACAAAACTATATAAAAACATTACAGAATAATCTTAAATAAAGTAAATGAATTAGTGAATTACGACATCCCACAGGAATACACAAACAGAAAAAAATGTAATTATGCTAGAAAAATTATGTACCGGTAATTTTGATGTGAGTTACAAAATTATTAGATTTGCTTGGCCAGAGCATTGTCTTACAATTCTGTAATTAAATCTAACAATAATGTACTAAAAATGCAACATGCATTTTTAATTAAATATATAATTTTTCTGTGATCCAATAGAAAATACTTAGGGTTAGGTCCCTGTCCCTAAAAATGGTTCAGAACGTATTTGTAACTTTTCTCTATTGTCATAGAACAATCTTGTAATTTTCTATATCCACTAAAACACATAGAACAAATGTGAAATTGTTCTAGAAAGTGCTATAGAAACGTTCTGTAATTGTTTGTAGACAGAAGAGTTCTGTAACTATTATGTACAAAAAAGCAGAGTTGTGAATGTAGAACATTTATGTAATTTGTCTGAAAAAAATTAAAGTTACATAAAGTTTCTATGAAAAATGTTATGCTTCAAAAAATTTAAATAAATTTACAATTTTATTTATTATCCAAGAGTACAACCTAGGGTTAGCTTTAAGAATTGCAGGGCAGTTGTAATTAAGTTTACGTAAATGTTCTATGGTTGTAGAAAAAATCTGTAATTGTTCTAACGTTTTTTAAAAAATGCGTCATGAGGTTAGTACTAAGGACCAACATGATTAGGGATAGGGACATTTTTAGGGTGGTGTGTTCAGCTGAGTGCATCATCGGAGCGGAACTCTCTGACCTACAACAAATGATGCTGGACCAAGGCCACAAAGGTAGTGATAGACCCTAGCCATCCCAACAATGCACTCTTCTCTCTGTTGCCATCAGGGAGGCGCTGTCGCACCCTGAAGGCAAACACAGAGTGGATGAGGAGGAGCTTCTTCTGAACTCTGGACAATAGCACATACTACACAAACACACACAGTTTGCACTTTAATGTGCATGTGCACACCCACATTCTACCATCATTGTTTACAATTTAACTACCCATGTACATCTGAATATTTGCATATTTGCTTATTTTGCATATTATCTGCATGTTTTTTGCACAAGGAATCTCTTCTTTATTCTTGTACATTACAGTTCTTATTGCCTTATTGTAAGGCTGACGTAGCCACTGGGTGATTAAATGGAGGACAGGCAAAGGTGAAAAAGTCAAAGGTGAGTTTAGTGAAAAAGGAAACAAACACAAGATGGCACTCAGGCACAAGACCCTCAGGCTCATATACAAGATAAATAAACAAAAAGATAGCATATGGATCAAGACAGGGCTAAATACTAAGGACAAGGTAAAAGGCTAACGAGAGGGCTAAGACAAGGTTAGAGGCTAAAGACAAGGCTAAGGCAGGGAAGGGCAGGGCAGGGCAGGGCAGGAAATGACAAGGGTACCTGAAGGAGGGGGAGCTCAGCAATGAAGAGCAGTGACTGGGAGTGAGGACCAAGCTTAAGTATAGTGAGTAATCAGGAGGGCAAGTGAAAACAGGTACATGGAGAGGAGTGACGTGAGCATCAAGGAAGGTTCTGGGAAATGGAGTGCCGGGCTAGGCTGAGGCTGTGTGTGCAAGGAGGAGGGGCTGTTGGGAAGTGTAGTGTAAAGTAGAATGGGGTGAAACATGAGGAAGTGGGAGAAGAGGAGAGACATGAAGGTAAGGAGAAGAGGGGGGAATCCTGACACTTATTTTATTTTGTATTTTATATTCTCATTTTTCCCATGTGAATGAGCAGTCATTAAAGCATTTCACTGCCATTTGTACCATGTATGATTGTGTATGACAAACACACTTTGATTTGATTTGAGTATTTTATGATGTAGATATATATGCTTTATGTTTTATGTTATTGGACAGCGCTTTGGGATTCATATATGTGAAAAGTGATATATAAATACATTTTACTTACTTACTGTAGTACCTTTTATGGATCACTGGTACTGTATTGGTTAAAATGATCTCAAGTGTCAGAGTCAACTGTAGAAAATCCATAAATGTACCACTTGTGTCAGTAGTGAGACTGTCTAATGGCAGCTTAATTTTCATTGGTTAGAATTTATTTGGAACCTCTTGGAAGACAGAGAAAGTTTGCTATTATGTTAAAAACCTTTGGTATTTTAAACAAAGCCTTGGACAGACATTTCATTAATGGATTGTATTAACTTGTGGAAAAGGAGCATAATATGACCCCCCTAAACATAGTTTAGTTCCTTATAAATTAACCAATAACTTTATTTAGCTATTATTTAGCAATCATACTTTATAGATACATTCAATACAGTTATATCAGCAATGTACAGCATGTGTTTAAAAAAAAAAAAAAAAAAAGCAAAAACATTCTTTGGCTGATCAAATACAGGTAAGTTGAAAATAGTATAAATGAGATGTGCTGCTAAGCCTTTTAGAATGTCATTGTATTTTACTTGCAGATTCTTTAAAGAATCTTTGTGAAATCCAGTCACTGCACTTGTGGAGTACACATAGTCTGTTTGAAAGACTATAACACCTGTCATATAATCTGTGGTCTGTAATTTTGTTCAAATTTTGAGTCAGACCAAACGGTAAGGACACATTTTCTTACCAAGCATTTCCATGAACCTTTTATTATTTCCATGTGACCTTACTTGAAGAAAAGGTCATTCGTACTCCACCATTCTGAGCCTGAAGTGGAGATGCCCAGGTTCTCCCTTAAACGTCATCATCACTGGAGCCCTTTTCAAATGACTTCAGAGCACTTGCTTTGCCCAAAGCCCTTCATGTGGTCAATTCTGACTTCCAAGAAAGAAGAACTGGCCCATAATGTGGCCACAGAGTGACCGTCAGTGTACCACGACTGTGGTTAGAGGCAGATCTCACTCAAAGCTGCTTGGGATGGAGAAGTTTAAGGAAATGCTTTTGACAACCCCTTAAACAAATATGGCATGGTAAAAAAACCAAGGAACACATTGATTGATATTTATTTTTTCCCCCTCTCGAAACTGGATCCTTTTTCTTTTTTTGAATGAGAGACTTATTTCCATTCTGCACCTATCAATTTCTACCGGAGGATTAAACCGTTTCCTCTGTTCTGCTTCCAGTTACAAAACCTCGGCTTACAAATATAGATTTCAACGCCCTTTTACTGGCAATGAATTCATTTTATTTAGCTCTCCATGTTTGGCATTTTAGGCTAGTCAAAGCAGCTGTCTGTCTAATTTTCAGCGTGGTGAAATCTGTGCTCTGTGTAGCCTTTGGCTTATTGTTGTAAAATTAGCCTCTGCTGAGGACTCATCCAGCAGAAAACCTTTCTAAATGGCTAACTAATGAGGAAATCTGAATCAAATTATAGCATTTATTTCAAACACAGGACAAACATTGTAAGTTACATTTTCAGCTTAGAAATATTGTGTATGAGCTAAAGGTGGATAATTTTTGCTCCTCAAAGAAGTATTTATGACATGATGGTTTATCAGTCTTACCTTTTTCCATTTTTGCATTTGTTGAGCAGCAACATCCAGTTGTTTATCAAAATTCTATCCTAACAAAAATAGCAGTTTATTCCTGTTTCCCAAATGTTACTTGTTAAGTATCTGAAAAGTAAAACAATATTTTCAGATTCAACAGCTTCATAAGATCAGTAGAAGATATTTTTGGAGGGAAGAATGAGTTAGTGTGATAAGATGACATATTTGTTACAAACATATGATGAAGCTGTGGCCAAAGCTAAGGGGTCTATATTTTCCCCTTTAGCTTTTTTGGCATAAGATGGTTAAGGCTAATGATGCATGAAATATTAAAAGCACCAGTCTGATAAAGGCCAGCCATACACAGTTAGTTTAAACAAGATATGCAGGAATTTCCAGAATAAAAAAACACATGAATGACCTCCCAGTAAGTTTAATTTGGACATTGCCAAAAGCTGTTTGTCACTTTCCTCAGACCTAATGAGAGAGCTGCTAGGGATTTACTGTATGGAAAATGCTTACAAAGATAGTGTCGGAAAAGAAAACAAAGCAGGAGAGGCTGAGAGGGCCATGTGGAAACTTAATCAGCCTTGATTTAACAGTCTGCTTCTCTTTCTCGGGTGTTAGTGTCTAGGAAAAGTGGGCTTGTGCTTTCCTGAAAGTCTGATGATTACTACAGCATTTCTTGTAGGAACACCCAGGGCAGCTTAACAATTACCTCAGGGTAGCCCTTTTTGTGGGGCTTCAAAATGTCTTGGTTAGAGGTTAGAATACTATTAGAGGCTTCTCACTGCGTGAGCAGGCTTGTAGCCACATACACACAGATGCACACTTGACTAACCAAGAAAGCATGCTCTTCATGGAGTAATTTTGCCCTGGAGGAGTCGCTTCCTGAAGCAGAGGGCGACGTCACAGCACGTACAGGATGACTGTGGCCACGGATAGGGAACTGCCTGACCGCACTCTCGTTTTGGACTGCAAACACCATGCACAAAACATACATTCACTGAGATGCCCATGAAAGGAATAAAACAAACAGAAAACAAGCAGTTGCCTACACTTGTTTACTTTCTTCAACCATAAGTTTTTCCTCCTGGCGACAAACTCTTAAACACATAAAATGGGAGCTGTGATTTGACTTGGAGTTTGTTTGAAATGCATATTGGTGATTTCCCGGCAAGAATCGTCTGGAAACCATTTTGTATTCAGTCTAGACATCATGAATTGTAGACTTTCCTTTTATGGGTTAAATAACTAAGATAGTAATAAAAGTAATTGTTGGAGGTCAGTGAACACCAGAGTATCTAATTAACTGTGAAAATCATAATGAAAAGTCCACTGTTGAAGGTATAGTTCTCCAGAGAATAGTTTGTTTCTAGCCAATATTGTACATTCAAGTAAGTAAATATAATTTGTCTCAAGAACATGTCAAGTAAACATTTACTTAATGAAATTGCTTGTCTCCGTTTTATATCTCTTCATGTCCATTCTTAACTTTCATTAGTTCTAAGAGGGCGGAAATTTATAACCTTAACAATTAACTTGTGGAAGGATTCTTTGTTTTATCTGCACAATATGTCATTTGATCCACTGCTTGCATTGGCAAAGCTTGAGAGGAGGCCCAGACGCCTTTTACACAGTGATATTCTTGATTTGTCTTTTGTAATGTTTGTGACATTCTTCATTCGTGAAAAAATAAAATGTCCAGTAGATTTACATTTACAAGAACCAGAAAATGGAGGAAATTCAATGGACATGACTGAATGAGACATGTGGGGAAGACTGCATGTCTCTGGGGAGAACTTGAGAAGGTCACATACCTCATCATAGGTCTCCTACTGGCCGACAGAGGTCTGGTCACCCACAATATCTCGTAGAACCTAAATCCAGCCATTGCTTTGGTCAGCCATCATCAGTTTTCTGTATGTTTTATAATGAAATATTCTATAAAGTATTTTGGTAGAGATTTGAGGAAGGAGAAAAGCTAAATAATGTATGTAATATACAGTATATCCATGAAATGCTACGGCAACCATTTGATATATGGGGCTAATCATTGTCTTTACAGTTAGGATTTCTATCAAGAATCGTATTTAAGGCCTTTCTCAGAGTTAACATTGTGCTGTTGCCAGACAGCTTTCAGTTAAAGTTTGGTTATGGAAATCAATTGTTTAATGTGGACACTGTCTGCTACATTGTCCATACAACACATGGGGCAGGGCCTAGAGCATTATCAATCTTCAACTCATGCAAATCTCATGCAAATAAGTGAACTTTATGGTTTTACTGCTGCCCTATACTTAAAAATATTTGAAAAAGGTAATCCCTTTGCTAAATCAATCCCAGTTACAGCTTCATGAAGAGTTTTGCATGTGAGTAATGGACATGTGACAAGGCACCAGGAAACCAGGAAGATGTGCACAGTTAAAAGAAATAAGGTATGAATAAAGGGAAAGTAAAAACAAGAACAAAAATATAAACAAGAGTGACTGAATATACATAAACAAAGAAAACAAAAGGCAAACAAAGATAAACCAAAGGCTAACTAGGCCTCAGGCTGACCAGAAGCAAGCTATACTTGAGGCCTCAAGCTAAACATGCTAAACAGACTGAGCTAACAAGGCGAACAACAACTAAAGGAGAACAGACTCTGAAAGCAGGGAATACTGGACCAGGATGCTAACAGAGGGTGGCTTTGTTACTGCATCCTGGAACAGCAATATCAAGCAATGCGTAAGTCTTAGGAATGCTTAAATATCAATGCTAATTATTATTGTTATTAATGTTACACTTATATAGCAATTTTCTTTATACCCAAGGACACTTTACAATCGACGCACTCCATTTACACGCACTCAACTACATACAAGCTGCAGCCAGTCGGGCACAGCGTACACAGCTAATGAGAATTCAATAGAGAACAGCTGTGAGTAGTCCATTTCAGGGATTTTGTTAAATGCAGTTCATGGTAGGAGTGGACAACTCCAAGAAGGTCACATGATGTTTAGGAACTCTGAGGATGATGGTGGTTGTGTAAGAGTAGTCTGTGGTGAAGCGAGAGAGGTGAGCGGGAAGAGTGATAAGACTTGCATGTTGCTATGTAGTCTCTGTTACAGTGTCTATTCAAAAATCTTTTTGTCACTTTGAGTTGTCTTAAGATGTCTTTTTATTTTAACCCAATCCCCCCCTAATGTATTTGTAGCCAATCGACTCACCCAATTGCTTTTAATATCTATGACTCTAGGAGGGTGAAGACTAACACAGGCCTCCTCCGATGCATGTGAAGTCAGCCACCACCTCTTGTAACACTTCTGCTGATACATTGCCACTGGGCAAACAACAAGCTCGAAGGAAAGTGTAAGATCCCCAGCTCTGATGTATCAGCTTGCAGACGCTGAGCCAGCAGACATTACTTAGTAGTGATGGTATAATAATATATAAGAATTTTGTATAATAGAACACCTCAGCAGCAAATGTACTAGACTACAACAAAATATGCAAAATATGTACTTTTGAATATTAGATCCCAACCGTTCACACAAGCATAACATGACTTTGAGTAAAATCATAAGTTGCAAATAAATAACATGACAACTTTTGTTTCCTTGACCCTTAGTTATTTAAGCCAGTTAGTGATTAACAGTAGATTTTATGTTTGTAGAAAAAAAGGTGTTATGTTTATCCAAATCTCAGTTGTTTTGGGAATTCTATCTGAAATATGTATATGCTTTAGAGATATAAACTGGCGTATTTTAACTGGTTCATTTACCTAACTCTAATATGTGTAAGTACATACGTAGTGATGTTTATGGAGAGTGTCCAACTTTTAAACAGTCTGTATATTTTATCCCTTGTGATAACCTACTTCTGCATAAGCAGTAGGCATATGGAAAGAACGGTTCCTCCAGCAGCTCCAAAGCCCTGTCATTTTTGTGATGGATGTGTGGGCATGGGCTTTGAGTTGGTCAGTGAAGTAGCCACATGGCAACACTGATGGTTGACCTCTTAACACCCACATTTTGTCTGCACACACATTGGTGTCAGCAAAACTGGAGAAATCTGCTATGTCTTACCACAGGTCACCAAGCCACGCGTCACTGGTGCTGCTAGACCCACATTCGGCTAAACCTGCGTGTTCTGTGATGGCAACTGGAGATGTGGCCTTTGTTTCTCCCACTGTCTGAGCAGTAGAGTGTGCAGTATGTCACCAATGGTCATGGAAAGACTGCTGAGATGTTTCTTTGGAACTTGTACATTAGCTTGGTGAATGATCTTAAGCAAAGTTGGCCTTTAGGCCAGACACTATGGGCTACGAGGCTAAACTTGTAATGCAATGTCATTATCTGCATCTGCTTCTGTATCTGCTTGGGTAAACTGTAAAAAAAAGTTGTTTTTTACTGATGAACAATACACCATATAAATGTAAAAAAAATTTATAGTGCACCTCCTGTACATATCTGTGTTGTATATGTCTATATTGTATATGTTTTCTCAATGTATAATTAATTAATTTATATGTATACTATCATCCATTGTAGAGACTCTCTAATTCTCTAGTAATGTTGTGGTAAGTCACAAGTTCAGATCTGGCTAGGTTTGAACTCTTGATAAATGTGTTCAGTACCATGTACTTTGTGTTAAAAATAGAATTCAAGAATATAATGACAAGACAAGAAAATGCATAGCAACACTTCAGAGAGAAGGAGCCAGTAAGCTGTTTTTCAGTGTTTTAAAATTCTGCCCCCATAAATCATCAAAGTAGCATCCAAGAGCACCAATGAAGGCGTGACCTGCTGGGAATGAGGATAGGCTTTGAAGACGTCATGGCTGTGCTATCTTTGGGCAGGGACATTTGGGGACCATCATCACAAGCATACTTTGTGGTTGTGTTGTAAGGAACGGGACCATTGAGTATTGAAATACTTTAAATGCAGCTGGAGTTCCTAGAGTCCCTACTGACCTAATGTATGACGCTGGAGAGCCCTCATCTGCACTGAGCTGTCATCTAACCATAGATTGATTTTACACTGATTTAGATCACTAGTGCACTTACAGAAAGATGGTCCTGAAAAGCTTTGATGCAAGAAAAATGTTGTAATTGCGAATCAGTTGGCAAAGTAAATATACAATAAAGATAATAATGTATTTTATTATTTATCTCCAAATACACTGAGTTTATTAGGTATCATTTCTTTGTACCTACACTCCTAGCATATACTGTAGGTGTTGTTTGTAGGTATAAAATCATGTACTGTAGCTCATCTGTTCCTTTGTCACATTTCATAGTATCTCATCCTGTATTATCCCAAACCTGTACATTTTAATATTGCCACTGCTCCCAACACACCTGATCCTGCTAATCAATTATTTAATGTGTTGACATTAGTGTGTTTTACAAGAAGAAATAGCAATAAAATGTGCAGGATAAAGGTACTCCAGGTGCAGGGCTTAGAACCTGTGGTCTAAAACATAAAGCTATTATTTGAGAATATTGTTTTCACTCAATATTGTTTGCTCTGACTCCGACGTTGACTTATCTCAGATGTTGATCTCACTTTTCACAGACGTATCTCAGATGTTGCTCTGACTCAGATGTTGACTTATCTCAGATGTTGATCTATTGATCATAAGAACTTACTAGGTGATGCAGTTTAGGATACAGTATGACTTACTGTGAACTTAAAAAACTACAGTCATTTCACAGGTGTTGTACTGAATCTGACACCCCTTCACATTCACAGGTAATCACAATAAAAAAATAAAAAAAAACCTGTTAATTTTTTTTAAATGAAAGCTGGAGCGTCCAATTGCCTGAGCATATGAACATGAATGAGAGTGAGAATATGGAACCACACCGAAATGGTTGATGTTTAAACTACATGGTGGGTTTATAGAGGGAAAGGGGTGATTTTTAGAGGGAGAGGTAGGGTGATTGAGACTATGCCTTTAGTAAAATAACCATACTGGCTGGTTTGTTTGGCCCAAATTAAGACTGGGTTGTGGTTTGAGTGGATTGGGAGAAGTTTTGAGAATTTTATTTGCAGAAAAGATGTGTGTCTGTGGACTTTTAGTGTTTATTTGCAACTTTATCTTTGTGACTCCAGTCCTAAACAAAAGAAGCAAAATCTAGACTCAAAACAAGTCTTGGCTGATGTGGGGCAAAGTGGAAAATTGTATAAATTTCAACCACTTTCTATTGGTGGTCATTTCTGACCACAAGACTGTTGGCTGGAGATTTCTGGTCTATTCTCAACTCATTAGTGACACTGAAGTAAAAAAACAAAGCTGTGCTGCATCAAGTGACACAGTTTGCTCACTTACACAACAACAGGGTTTTCTACATGAAGAGAAATCCCGGTTTTAGTGACAGCATTTCTCTTTAACAGCAGTACTGGACCTGCTTGAGCTGCTTCCCCACCCGTGTTCACTACTAGGCGGGCGGGACTTGTCTGAAAGCGGGTGGACTCTCATCCCTTTTAAAAGTCATGCAGTCGAGCTGCTTCACACATATCCGAGGAAATATGCCGCTTCAGAGAGCAATGAAATTACACATGGTAAGAACTTAAACATTAAACATTGACCTTCTTCCCTTCAGCTACGTTAACTAACTCACCTGTCTATAAGGTGTTTTCTTCATTGTTGTCGTTTATTACTTTGCTGGTGTGTCAATACAGAAAGTCCGTTAACTGTAACGGTTGAAACCTACTGCACAGGTGAAGATAACTCTGTGATATTTTAGTTTTAACTTTGAGTGATGTTTTTTTCTACATGCAGGCCCAAACCTGATCAAAATGTTAAATAAATTGTGTTAGAGAGTCTGAAAAGATATCATTATAGCTTTGTTGAACGTGTGAGAAATGTGCTAACTATAGTATTAGCAAGTTAGCAAGCCAGCAATGTGACAAAATGTGATTTACTATTATGTGATGTGGAAAAAAGGCTCTTATTTGTAAAACGGGAAAGGCAGTTGTCATGGCGTAGCTACATGGTTGATATATTGTTGCTGTGTAGTTGCTAAGTTATTGCTATGTGGTTGTTAGGGTTACAAAGTGGTTTCTTACTATGACATTCTTACTAAGGCTGTAAAAAATACTAAGGCTGTTACTTACTATGGGGTTAGTAAGTGGTTACTAGGCTCTTGGTAAGTGCTTAGACAGTTACCATGGAATTGTAGGTGGTTGCTATGTTGTTGCTAGGCGGTTGCTAGATGTTCTTCAAAATTAATGGAACTTTTTTTCTTCTCAGGTCAGTACTGAGTGATAAATGAAGGACATATAGAGGAGTGCAGGTCAGTACTGAGTGATGAATAAAGGACACATAGAAGAGTGCAGGTCAGTACTGAGTGATGAATAAATGACACAAAGAAGAGTACAGGTCAGTACTGAAGGGTGAATAAAAGACACATACAGAAGTGCAGGTCAGTAGTGACCTGCACTCCTCTATGTGTCCTTTATTCATCACTCAGTACTGACCTGCACTCTTCTGTACTCCTCTATGTGTTCTTTATTCATCCATCAGTATTGACCTGCACTCCTCTATATGTCCTTTATTCATCACTCAGTACTGACCTACACTCCTCTATATGTCCTTCATTTATCACTCAGTACTGACCTGCACTCCTCTATATGTCCTTCATTTATCACTCAGTACTGACCTGCACTCCTCTGTGTGTCCTTAATTTATCACTCAGTAGTGACCTGTACTCCTCTGTGTGTCCGTCATTCATCACTCAGTACTGACCTGCAATCCTCTATATGTCCTTCATTCATCCCTCAGTACTGACCTGTACTCCTCTGTCCTTTATTCATCCATCACTACTGATGGATGAATAAAGGACACATAGAGGAGTACAGAAGAGTACAGGTCAGTACTGAGAGATGAAAAAAGGACATAGAGGAGTGCAGGTCCGTACTGAGTGATGAATAAAGGACACATAGAGGAGTGCAGGTCAGTAGTGAGGGATGAATAAAGGACACATAGAGGAGTGCAGGTCAGTAGTGAGTGATGAATAAAGGACACATAGAGGAGTGCAGGTCAGTACTGAGGGATGAATAAAGGACACAGAAGAGTGCAGGTCAGTACTGAGGGATGAATAAAGGACATAGCGGAGTGCAGGTCAGTACTGAGGGATGAATAAAGGACACAGAGGAGTGCAGGTCAGTACTGAGGGATGAAAAAAGGACAGAGGAGTGCAGGTCAGTAGTGAGGGATGAATAAAGGACACAGAGGAGTACAGCTCAGTAGTAAGGGATGAATAAAGGACAGAGGAGTGCAGGTCAGTAGTGAGGGATGAATAAAGGACACACAGAGGAGTGCAGGTCAGTAGTGAGGGATGAATAAAGGACACATAAAGGAGTGCAGGTCAGGAGTGAGGGATGAATAAAGGACACATAGAGGAGTACAGGTCAGTAGTGAGGGATGAATAAAGGACACATAGAGGAGTACAGGTCAGTAGTGAGGGATGAATAAAGGACACATAAAGGAGTGCAGGTCAGGAGTGAGGGATGAATGAAGGACAGAGGAGTGCAGGTCAGTAGTGAGGGATGAATAAAGGACACATAGAGGAGTGCAGGTCAGTAGTGAGGGATGAATAAAGGACACATAAAGGAGTGCAGGTCAGTAGTGAGGGATGAATAAAGGACAGAGGAATGCAGGTCAGTAGTGAGGGATGAATAAAGGACAGAGGAGTGCAGGTCAGTAGTGAGGGATGAATAAAGGACACATAAAGGAGTGCAGGTCAGTAGTGAGGGATGAATATAAGACAGAGGAGTGCAGGTCAGTAGTGAGGGATGAATAAAGGACACATAGAGGAGTGCAGGTCAGTAGTGAGGGATGAATAAAGGACACATAGAGGAGTG
>BRDA01074496.1:6989-21063 GCA_036984385.1 Crenuchus spilurus | reverse complement strand
AGCGTTATGAAATGTAGATGGAAAAAGAGCCACGTTTTACTGGGACATGACTGCACTGTGATCTGTAGACTCATATATATGGGGAACACAATGATGTTGACTGACACATTTTTCATTTCAAACAGGTCAGGACTGCCAAGAGGTCAGTCTAGTACCCCTACATTGTTCTTCCACAGTCATGTCTCTGACACAACCCCCCAGACCATGACAGACCCTGACTCTGACACAACCCCCCAGACCATCACAGACCCTGACTCTGACACAACCCCCCAAACCATGACAGACCCTGACACTGGCACAACCCCCCAGACCATGACAGACCCTGACACTAGCACAACACCCCAGACCATGACAGACCCTGAGACTGGCACAACCCCCCAAACCATGACAGACCCTGACAGTGACACACACACACACCCCAGAGCATGACAGACCCTGACATTGGCACACACCCCAGGCCATCACAGACCCTGACACTGACACAACCCCCCAAACCATGACAGACCCTGACACTGGCACAGCCCCATCAGACCATGACAGACCTTGAGACTGGCACAACCCCCCAAACCATGACAGACCCTGACACTGGCACAACCCCCAGACCATGACAGATCCTGAGACTGACACACACACACCCCAGAGCATGACAGACCCAGACACTGGCACAATCCCCCCAGACAATCACAGACTCTGACACTGACACACACACCCTAGACCATCACAGACCCTGACACTGACACAAACCCCAAACCATGACAGACCCTGACACTGGCACAACCCCCCCAGACCATCACATACCCTGACACTGACACACATCCCAAACCATGACAGACCCTGAGACAGGCCACCAAACCATAAATCACTCTGGCTTTTGGACTTGTTGCTGATGAGACTGGATGGTCCTTTTTCTCTTTGTTCTGCATCCATTTCTTCCCAAAATGATCTGAAATACTGATTTGTCTGACCACAATACTTGTTTCCACTGGCTGATGGTCCATCACAGATGCCTCCCAGCTCAGAGAAGTCTTCTGGACATGGTTAACATCAGGATTCTTTTCTGCACATTAAAGTGGTAAGTGGATTTGCATGGTAAGTCACTTGTCCATGTGGTTATATCAGCTGTTGATGAATGACTGTTCTTGATTCTGTGCCATCTGAGGGTTTGGAGATCACAGGTATTCAGCTCAGGGTTGTGCCCTTGCCCTTTATGTTCTGAAATTCCTCCCAAGTCCTTGAGTTGTTTAAATATATTATGCACTGTAGAGGGAGAAATATGCAAATCCCTTCCAATCTTTCTTTAAGGAACATTGTTTTTAAACATTTCATCTTTCTATGCATTTGTTTAGAAAATGCCCAGCTTCTCAAAGAATCAAAAATAGATACTACTTTGTACCACTGACATCCCCTGTATGAAATCACATAATTATTTAGTTTTTAACCTCATTACTAGCCCTAAATTGTCCTCATCAGAATTGTTTTTGGAATGTGCTGCAGGCATGAAAGGTAGGGATGGATGTATATTAATAAATGGAATGACGCTGAATAGAAAAAAACATGAAAAATTTGTCTGCAATGTAATAAAATTAAGAATTAAGAAACACACTGTGATACTAATATGTAAAGACATCCTGTCTCTGCTCTTACATCACAGGATTACGTTACTGAGGTTAAAATTAGGGACAAGTTTAGATTACTGAGGATAAGATTAGAGTTAGGTTTAGGTTACTGAGGTTAGGATTAACATTAGGTTTAGGTTACTGAGGTTAAGATTAGGATTAGGTTATTGAGGTTAGGATTAAGATTAGGTTTAGGTTATTGAGATTAGGATTAAGATTAGGTTTAGGTTACTGAGGTTATGATTAAGATTAGGTTTAGGTTACTGAGGTTATGATTAAGATTAGGTTTAGGATACTGAGGTTAGGATTAAGATTAAAATTAGGTTTAGGATATTGAGGTTAGGATTAAGATTAGGTTTAGGTTACTGAGGTTAATATTAGGGTTAGGTTTAGGTTACTGAGGTTAAGATTAAGATTAGGTTTAGGTTACTGAGGTTAAGATTAAGATTAGGTTTAGGTTACTGAGGTTAAGATTAGGGTTAGGTTTAGGTTACTGAGGTTAGGATTAAGATTAGGTTTAGGTTACTGAGGTTAGGATTAAGATTAGGTTTAGGTTACTGAGGTTAGAATTAAGATTAGATTTAAGATACTGAGGTTAAGGTTAAGAATAGGTCTAGGTTACTGAGGTTAAGGTTAAGATTAGGTTTAGGTTACTAAGGTTAAGATTATGGTTAGGTTTACATTACTGAGGTTAAGATTAAGATTAGGTTTAGGTTACTGAGGTTAAGATTAAGATTAGGTTTAGGTTAATGAAGTTGAGATTAGGGTTAGGTTTAGGTTACTGAAGTTAAGATTAAGGTGCAGTGTTGCTGCCTGTAGTATTCCATAAGTCAGTGGAATGTCCTCACAAATACAGCAATACTGAACTAAGCATGTGTGTGAAAATGCTTGCGAATGCTATGCATATTCCCCATCCTTCACCATTGCGGTCAGTGAGCAGAGAGGAGTGGCTGGTTAAATCTGGCTGTTGCAGTGTGTGTGTGTGTGTGTGTGTGTGTGTGTGTGTGTGTGTGTGTGTGTGTGATATTTGGCTCAGGCTTTGCTCTGAGCTGAAAGCTGTTAAGTGTGTGCTGATCTCTGAGCAGAACTGAAACGCTCAGTAATTTAACACTCCCACTCTAACTCTCCACTCATGCGCCGCTCTTGGAGCTGTCACTATCCATTATATCAGTAGTTCAGTAATCTGCTGATTATTTTCAAGATTATTTTTGACCAAGCTCAGCCTTTCAAAGAGCCCAAAATACTTCACTAGGAAAAAAGATATGCTCTGAAGTCTTCTGAAATATTAAAAAATAATCACATATGTTTTTAAAAATGCATATCAGAAAGCATAGATCACATAACAATGAGCTGTAATTACATGAATATCACAGTGGTACATGTAGCCTTCATACTGACTTTCCCTTCACAATTATGGGTGCCCCTAAAGCTAATAAACTTTAGCAAAACATATTACAATCAATTCACCTCACACTGAAGGAAATTGGAACATTTTGAGCATTAACTTTTTTAAAAAGCTGAAAAAGATGATTGTCTAAGAACTTTCAAGCAGGAATCCACAACTTCCTGTTTTACTGGGGTATATATATGACACGGGGGTCAAATTCCCTTAGTCACTGGAATGAATGAACAAAGGAAATGGGAAGAAATAACTCTTTAACCACAATACTATAACCAATTTGACCGCCATCTTTATCCTACCTGTTCAGTGAAACACTCCACTGAGAGCACAAACACTAGGAAGCACTGAGCCTACAAAGAACTTGGCAATGCCACTGTCTGCAGCACCCTGGGAGCAGTTTAGGGTTTGGTGTCTTGCTTAAGGGCACTTCAGATGTGTCCTGTTGGTTCAGGTGATCAAACCAACAACACTTTGATCCCAAACCTACTTCTCCAACCATTTTACCATGGCTGCCCCGTAAAGTGGCTGCCTAATATAGATGACTACAAAACTGCTACAAAAGTCCTGCTTCCATTCTGTCATTCAACATGAGAAAGACAAAAAAACACAAATCAAATAAGTTAAAGGTTTATTGAGCTTCAAAATCTGGGAATGGCTACTCACCTGAAAATGTTTATGTCTACATTTAGAGCAATAATTACAACATTCCAGTCAACTAGAACTGTGACAAAACCCTGAACAATGATCCATGTTATTTTGCCCCCTCAAACATTGAGAAGGATTGTAAGAGATTACCTAAGAATCACTGTTGGAGAGTTAACCCTTTGGAATCTATTCCGCAAAAACATTGATATAACTCTGCGAGATTTTATCCAAAAAACAAAACACAACATAATCCAGAAACCTTAAAGGGTCTACTTTTCAATATATTTTCAGATTTTTGTGAGAGGAGCTTAAATAAGCAGAGACACATCTGTAAGAATGACTCAGACAGCTGTGCTGTTTTTCCTGCCAAAAGAATGATCTGCCACTCATATGATAATGACATGGTAATTGCGGACATTCTATTGGTTTAATTACCGGCCTTGGAACGTGTGGAATTTTTACCAAACAAAGGCCTCTCACTTGAGGTGAACCTGAACATCACTTCCTGATTGTTTCACACCTATGTCATAAATATTCAATGCAGTCCTGATCAGAGTGAAATGAAATACTATTTTTAATATGTCTGGACATACAAAGAAACTAAATGTGGGTAATTATTGGTATTACTGGATATCTCCAAACCAATACAAATGGTTTATTGAACACAAACGTAAGCTTTTCCAAAAACCTTCTCGGTTCCCTGACTAAACCCAACAGATAACCTATAGAGTGAACTAAAAAGAAATTTGCATCTAGATGTTCTTTAATGAAGAGCAGTCTCACATTCCCTGCTCCATGTTATCCAACTGTGTAAGATGTCATGAAAGAGCATGTACTATTTTATTGGCAAGGGATTTGGATGTTCCTCATTATTTCAATGTGAGATTATGCTAATTGACCAAACTTCTTCCACATCTTAACCAGGGGCGCTGATCAATTTGGCAGGGGTGGGGGTGTATGTACTGTAATCAGAGTCTGGTAGTGATGTACTGTAATGGTATGAGACTCAGTGGTATGCTGTATTGATTCTGACTTGGAGCACTGTATGAGTCATGCTGGTGACTCATCCTTGTGAAGTACTCAAGTGAGACATTATGAAGTTCTCCAGTGAGTATTTGTGTCAGAACAATGAGTATTTATTGTGAAATGACTCAGTGAGGCATTGTACACTCATTGTGAGGTGTTTTAATTGTCTGAATTTGTCTGTGAGGTACTGCTGTAAGGTTTTATAACTATGAGCTATTTTAGCTGCTGTAACTTGGTGAGGTTGTCAGCTGCTGTGAGGTCAGGGGTGCAGGAGGAGATGGACAACAGCACAGATCCAGAAAAAGTGACTTTATTGTAACAAAAAACACAGACAATGTGGCTGTGAAAACATTGAATGACAGACAATGACTGAAACACTGGGAAGGGTATATAAAGCAAACAATCACAGAAAATACAGGCAGCGACAAGACAAGGGACAGGTGTAAGCTCTGATATATGACATGATGTGGCTGGGGTGGAGACATGACATGGACACAAAGCATGTTGATATGACAGCAAAAACATACATGAAACACAGGATGGACATAGATGAGGCAGGGGGTGTGGACAGGGTCACAGAGGTATTGTACTGATTTATTATTAGCTAGTTAAGCTGTTGTGACTAAGTGACAGAGGTGGGGGACTCGAGTTTCATGACTTGACTTGAGTCAGACTCGAGTCGCAATTTTGAGGACTCGAGACTTGCTTGACTAACGCTGGTAAAAGACTCGACTTGACTTTGACTAGGTCTTTATGACTTGAGACTTGACTTAGACTTGAGACAGATGACTCGAAAAGACTTGATTTTTAATTTAAATATTTGCAATTTAAAAACAAAGTTAGATTACATTAGAAGATTTTATTTTGAAGAATTATTGGTTTACTTTACAGTGCATCCAGCACGTAGAACGCTAAACAGCAGCAATAACAAGCTGTTGTAGCACATGGAGCGAGGAGGAGACCAAATGTTTAATATAATTTTCATCTGATGAACATGTGAACAGTCAGCCTAAAAACGCAAAAAACATGCAGCTTATTTTCTGAGATAATGAGAGAGAAAGGATATAACAGATGACAGAAAAACCTAAACTAATGAAACAGCGCTATATAAAAGTAAACACGTCAGATGCACGTCCATCTACAAACCAATCAGTGTTGAGTGTACGAAGAGGCACACCACGTAAGTGATGACGACAGTACGTGGGTGTCATAAAAAAAGTTCTCAGAGCGCTTGCAAAATGCAGTGTGAAAACAAACCTAACCTGACCAAATGTATACAAAAAAATTATTTAAAAAAATTTTTAAAAATAAAAAAACACGTGGTTTTTGTGTGCCATATGCTATTGTTGCTATTTTGTTCTGTTCATGTCTACCCTGTCTAGCAACCTTGACATCTAAAATATGTAACTATAAGATTGCTTAATTTGAAAGTTATGCTAAAGTTAAATATTTCTTTAATGCTGTGGCAGAGATGTTTGCTAGTGTGAATATGAACTGGACAAAATAGCATAGGTAGCAGTATGTTTTTATTTATTTTTATATACTTATTTTTATTTTATCTACTATTCAGTTGATGATGCAATACTTTTTTGTGCTCAGAAATGTTCATTAAGAAGCACCTTTGAGAGATGCATTAATAGGTTATGGAGAAATGGCGTGACCCTCTTGATGGGGGAAGTAAGCCATTAAGTAAGTTATGTAATTGTATGTTTGAGGTCTATTTGATGTTTAATAGGTTTAGTTTATGTTGAAATAAAACCCAAATTTGTATATGACTGTCTATATTGATTTAAATGTGTAAACTGGGGTAGATCAGACCATATTTGTATGACTTGACTTGTGACTTGCTTGACTTATAGCAGGGCTTAACTTGACTTGCTTGGTTCTCACCACAGTGACTTGTGACTTGCTTGAGACTTGAAGGCTATGACTTGAGACTTGCTTGTGACTAGCACACTTACTCCCACCTCTGCTAAGTGAGGTAGTGTATTAGACATTATGATTAAATTTTACCTTTAAAACATGGATTTTTGATATGTTCAGGGCCCCAAGTGGTTCAGCTGTTTGCTCAGGTATCTACTGATTGGTCCATGGGAGCTGGGGATCCTGCACTTTCCTCAGTGATGGTGTATCAGCAGTAGTTCAAAAAGAGGCGATGGCCACATCACAAGCATTGGAGGAGGCTTGTGCTTGTCTTCACCCTCCTAAAGTCATGGACATTGCAAAGTGATTGGGTGGGTTAACTAAATAAAATTATTATTAATTTTTATTTTATTTTTTTATTTATTTATTTTATTGAATTTTCAATGTCTACTACTCGCCAAAAGTTTTAGAACACCCTCATTTTTCCAAGTACTTATTGCTAGGGATGCCCCGATACCGATACCAGCATCGGGTATCTGTCCGATACTACAGGATCCGATACCAGCGTGATGGGAGCTTCGTTTCCTTCTAACAGACAGTATTAGTTTGCGCCACAAAATAAATAAATAAATAAAATTAAATAAAATTAAAAAATAAAATTAAAAAAAAGAAGACGATGACTACGTACCGTAGCAGCTATGTCAGCGGTGTGGAGGTATTTCCAGGTGAATGAAGGTGACAAAAGCAGTGTTAATTTCGTTAACGACAATTATGACGAAAAATATTCGTTGACGACTATTTTTTCACGACGAAAACGAGACGAAAACTAAATAAAAACTAATATTTTAAAACGAAAACTATGACTAAAAGTATTAGACTTTACGTCGACAAATAAAAACGAAAAGAAAATGTCACAGAATGACTAAAATCATGTTTTTGTCCAGTAATCCGCTTTTTTAAGTAAACCTGCCGCACGTCTGAGTTCCTCAAAGCACGCTAAACTGTCAACAACACACCGTGCTGACGTCACAGCCGCAGCTTCGATGGAAAAGAAGAAGTGATTTATGGAGTAATTTCACTTTCGCTGCCACACAAAACAAAACAAAGCAAAGTTTGTGGATGTAAAATAACTGGGAAAAACACTACTAACCTCAAGAGGTCCTCAGTTCTCACCACCACGAGCTTTACAAAAAGGTAAGCTAACGTAGTGTAGCTAGCTAGTTCGCTAACGGTGATGATTATGTATATCTGATATGTTTCATTTTTGAATTTTTCAGTGTATAAGGGGAAATGTGTAATCTGTTATCATTATCTTAGGTGTTTAGATTAAATAGATCACAAACAGATCTAACTGGAGCCATAAGACACACATACAGGCTCAGTTTCATTTTAATTGTAAGTATTGATATTTATTAGTACTCTTATTGGTACTTGGTATCGGCAAGTACTTAAATGTAAGTACTTGTACTCGTACTCGGATTTTAAAAATGTGGTATCGGTGCATCCCTACTTATTGCAGATTATTCAGTTTAATGTCTCACTGCCATCTGACATGAAAGTACAGATAAGTACTTAGAGTCTGAAATCATTTAATCAGTTTATAGACCAAAATGTGTCTAAACTTTGGATACAAAGTAGCACCTTTGTCAGATATAACAGCTGAACACACTCGTGACATTCTTTAACAATAGACATCAAACATTCTTCAGACAGTTCTTCACAAATCTGCTGCAGAACTTCACATAAATGTTGGCACTTGTAGGTTTGCTTTGCTTTTCACTTCATCCAAAATCAGCTGGATGGGGTTTAAGTCTGGAGACTGTGCTCCACTCCATGTTTTCAAGCTGACCCTCTTGTTGTTTTTTCCTGAGGTAGTTCTGGCAGAGCTTGGACTTTTGTTTTGGGTCATTATTTTGCTGTAGGATGAACTCCTGACACACTGGGCACATAGCTGAGGGTACTGCATGGCACTGCAGAATGCTGTGATAGTCATGGTGGCTCAGGCTGCCCATCACTCTGTAGGAATTAGTAGCACCAGCTTTCAAGGTTTGATCACCTCTATTACAAGAGCTTTCACCTGTTAACCCATTTCATGTTCCTGGCAAAAGCCTTTGTGTATAATTCTATAATGTACATTAATGTTCAGTTTTGAGTAACTTTACTGTTTTAAACCTCTGACAGTTCACAACTTAACTTTGTATCATTTAGAGATGTTCACTGGACTTCAATTGCAATAAATGACAGAAAAATTGGGGTGTTTTAAAACTTTTGATTGGTAGTGTCTTTTTGAAAAGCAGGAGAAATTTGTAAAGTAAATGGATTAAAACTGTTAGAAGAAAGTGAGAAAAATGCTAGTACAGAGTTCTTTACTTTAATATGCCTCCACTGTAACTGGTATTTAAATTCATCATGCTTAGTGTTCTTGATTGCAAAACTCAGTTCAGAAGAACTTGGCCATAAGCAGAACAGACCTGAAGAAAAATGGTTTAAGATATGAAAAAGTATTCAGCGAAGGTACAAAGGTAATAATGTATTATTCTTCTCACAATGAGGAAGATGCCAGAAAATGAGAAAAAAATATAAAGTGAACAAAGCCAAAACCAGCAGGAAAGAAGAGAAACACGGGTGAATATGCATCAGAATAGAAGAAATGAACAAATGCTTGAAGAGATAAAAGAGCATATGTAGACCAGAAGCCAGCTGATACCATCAAAACATTGTCAGGAGAGTTCCACCGCTCCAGTTAAACACGAGGAACAAAAATATTAACCAGAGAAGTTGAGTTACAGTGCAGAGTAGAACACTCCAAAGACCCAAGCATGTTAAACGTGCTGAAGGTCAATTGTCCATCATCACTAATTCATACTTTCAAAGCTCTTCTTGTGAAGTCAAGACAACTCTTATGAACACTGCCAACAATCCCACTCAACATAATGAGGAACTGCACAGATCTTTGTTTAGAGCCACTACATAACAATGAGTTTCCAGTACATAGTCTTGGTCATCACAGAAAACAAATGGATTTTCAGCAACTCAATCCTCGCCTCCCCCTGGAAGGCCAGTGAGGTGTTTCATTTTACATTTACATTACATTTCAGGCATTTAGCAGACAATCTTATCCAGAACCACTTACAGAAGTGCTTCACTGTTGAACAAGGAATGATCCCTAGCTAGTTAGTGTAAAGTCAGTGCCAGCGCTAGGCATTTTCGTGGACTTTGCCCAACCTGAGACTTTTTTGGTGCCCCCATGGGCAATTAGGGCCCCACACACAGTGTGTGATCCATGTGGGCAGAGCACTAGCCCTGTCTATGATAGAATCCAGAAGATACTTCAAGTTTAGACTCTGCAAAATAAAAAAGACAGTATGGATGCTCAGATACACAATACTCGAAATACAGTGAATGACATTAAAGTAATGACAATACAGACATAAGTATAGTCGCAGCCTTTAGTGAGTACAGAATAAGACCTCTTGGAAGAGATGTTGTCTTCAATCGTCGTTTGAAGACAGTAAGTGACTCTGCCATTCAGACAGGCAGGGGAAGAACATTCCACCATTTAAATGCAAGGGCAAAGTCTGAGAAACGTCTTGTCTTGATGCTTGTCGTCCATGCTTCTTGAAGGACGGGGGGTCAAGCTGAGTTGTACTTGAAGCTGGAAGGGCTCTTGTAGCAGACTGAGTTTTAACCACTGCCATCAAGTATGGAGAAGCTGGTCCATTCTGGAGCTTTGAATCTGATACAGGCAGCCAGTGAAGAGAGCAGCAGAGGAAATACATGACTGCTTCACAAAACAGGATTTAGCCAGCAAACCCAAAGTCAAACCTGTCCAATGGGAAAAGAGCAGCTGACATTCCAATTGGACAGTCCTCAATGTTCAGCTTAAACTACCAGGCTAACTTACACATCCTGCTTTGTGGAATACCTCCAGAGGAATTATGAGCAAGTCTGACAACTTAAGAACAAGTCTGACTTAAAGACAGTAACAAAGAGTCAAAATCAACAACACTTCTGAAGTCTTCACTTCTACATTTTCTCCTTCAGGTTAGATGGGATTATAAATGAATATCTGTAGACATTTATACACAACAAGAGCTACAAAGAACCACATTTGTGGCTGGAGCTTTGAAAAACCATAGTTATGGGCGGGGCTATAAAAGATCACATTTGTGGGTGGAGTTTTGAAAGACCATAGCTATGGGCGGGGCTATAAAAGATCACATTTGTGGGTGGAGCTTTGAAAGACCATAGCTATGGGCGGGGCTATAAAAGATCACATTTGTGGGTGGAGCTTTGAAAGACCATAGTTATGGGCGGGGCTATAAAAGATCACATTTGTGGGTGGAGCTTTGAAATACCATAGTTATGGGCGGGGCTATAAAAGATCACATTTGTGGGTAGAGCTTTGAAAGACTACAGTTATGGGTGGGTCTATAAAAGATCACATTTGAGAGCGGAGCTCACTGCCTGCAGTCCAAATCTGTCTCCTATTGAAAATCATGAAGAGGAGAATCAGACAACAATGACCACGGACTGTTGAGCAGCTCAAGTCTTGTTTACAGCAAAAATGGACAAAACTTCTACAAACAAAACCACAACAGTTAGTATTTTAATTCTCAAACGATTAAAAAAATAATTTAAAGAAAAGGTGATGCAGTGGTAAACATGGCAACTTTTTGAGTGTGTTGCAGGCATCAATTTCTAAATTTTATGTGTATATTATTATGTTAAATAAAGGTTCAAGTGAATAAACAAATGACACATATTTGTAAAGTGCCCCAACCTTTCTGCCAATGGTGTGAACAGTCCAAACACTGCACTACACATATATAGTGAACTGGGTGTAGTTTAAGTCACAGCCCAAAACACTGCACTAAATACAGTGAGCAGGGTGTGGTTTACAGTACACTGAACAGGGTAAAGTTTTACACAGTCTCAGCTTTACGTGAGAGTTTGTGTTCAATTGCTGTTAGAGCTGATGGTCAGTGCTGTTTTATCTGCAGTCTTGGACACTGGACAACCCCCACACACACTCCACAGGGACACACACACACATTCAGTCAAGCAATAAACCATTAGCTAACAGTACACACACACACATATTCATGACCAAAGCCATCAGCTATTAATCTGCACAGTGCTAACGCCATTAATGTGATATTAAACACATCTGATCTGGCAGCTAGGACTGCTCTCTCTCTCTCTCTCTCTCTCACACACACACACACACACACACACACACACACACATTATCTTGGGTGTCAGTCTTTGCTGAGCTAAACTCTGTGCACAGGTGCTCATGAATATTCAAACACAGAGAGACTGCCCCAGTGTCAAAACATGCTCTTTGTATATATGTGTGTTTTCATGCTCTCTCTCTCTCTCTCTCTCTCTCTCTCTCTCTCTCTCTCTCTCTCTCTCTCTCTCTCTCTCTCTCTCTCTCTCTCTCTCTCTCTCTCTGTGTATGTGTGTATGTTACATTGTTAAAATGTTTTACATCTCTAGTCAACATATATAATGTGCATGTATATGCGTGTATATGTAATAATAATGTGTGTGTCTGTGTGTGTGTGTATAATATTTGTGTTTGTAAGTATTTATATGTAATAATAATATGGCCCATATTTTTGTATGTATATACATTTCTACATAAGGTCTTATTTGACTTGTAGGTTAGTTTTAGTTTTTACAGTTTTAATCTCATGTACAAAGATGTTTCAGTGCTGAAAATGGACAAAAACAATCGCTCTCTTCCACATCGGCTCCCCTCCATGCAATTTAAACTGTGCCTGATGAGGCCGGATGAAGACAGGATGAAGAACGGATGAATAATTGATTGGCGTTTGGCAGGGCGTCCCTCAGGCATGCTGTGCGCCCCTGCAGTGCATTCTGGGTAACCTCTGGGTCCCTGAATAAGATTCTGCTCATCCAACTTCTCTATGGCGACCGAGCGAGGTCCGGTTAAAGAGGAACAAAATCTCGGCAGCAGCTCTGGACACAAAACCTCAAAATTTACTTTACAGTGGGTTGTTTTTCATTTACAATGGGGACATTATGGCAAAAAAAATTTTTTTACCTCTATATTTGGGTACCTGGAGTTCATACCAACACACAACTAAAAAAGTAACACCCAGTCAGTTTTCTGTGGGCTGTCTGGGTCTGAAAACAAAATGTAACAACGGAATGACAACTGGGCTCCTCATATTGCACAATTTTAGGCACACCTCCACTGGTGTAACCCCACCCACAAATTTAAACTGCCAACTACACAGAAATACAGATACAGTGTCATCCATAATTTTTGGCACCCTTAGTTAAAATGTGTTAAAAGCCTTAAAATAAATACATTTTTATTGCAGAAGAATAATCTCACTCTAAAAAAGTTTAGAAAAAAGCAACCTTCAACACAAGTGAAAAAAAGAAAGAAAGAAAAAATCCTGACTAAGAAATATTTATTTCCCATAAAATGACATGTTCCACAATTATTGGCACCCTTAATAATTTCTTGGAAATAAATGTATTTGAACCATTTATGTCCTTTCTATTTTAGTTTATAAAGTGGATCAAAGTATCTAGGAACCTTTAATTAGTAATTCATCACTTCCTGTTTCCCTGTGGTATAAATATGGCATTACACAAAGGCCTATTTCTCTTACTCGCTCTTAACCATGGGAAAGACAAGGGAACACACTATTCAAGTAAAGCAGATGTGTGTTGACCTTCATAAACAAGCCTGGAAGAGGACGCAAGTGTATCTTGCCACCACACACAGTGAGAAGGATGGTAAGAAAAGTAAAACGTTCTCCAAAGCTCACTGTAAGAGAATTGAATCAAATGGTAGCATCTTGGGGTTACGAGGTCTCCCAAACAACCATCAGAAGCTATCTACATGCCAACAAGCTGTTTGGGAGGCATGCATGGAGAAAACTTTTTCTGAGTTATACTCATAAGCGTAAACAGGTGGAGTTTGCCAAGCAGTATTGGGATTTTAATTGGGACTGTGTGCTTTGGTCAGATGAGACCAAAATAGAGCTTTTTGGTAACAAACATTGTAAGCATAACACCAAGGATGAGTACGCAGAAAAACACCTCATTCCCACTGTTAAGTATGTCTGAGAATCAGTGATGCTGTGGGCCTGTTTCTCCTCCACAGGACCTAGGAACCTTGTAAGGATACATGGGATCATGAACTCTGTGAAATATCAGGGAGTAGGAACCACAATACGAATGTTACAAACAATGGTTTTTCGAGATAAAACCAGAGTAGACTGGTTTCGTGTGTCAGGGTTAATTTTAGGGTTATGACGAACCGTTTGAGGTGGACAAATGCGAATACTCATATTGAGTCTTTTTCAAAAGAGGTACGTACGGAGGGTTTGTCGAACAACCGTACATCTATCGAAGACTACCAACAAACCCTCTGGAGCATTGGGGTTCTACGATGGTAAACTAAGTTAAGAGAATGTCACTCGAAACCTCTTGCAAAATGAAAAGAATGGTAGGAAGAGTGACACACACCACC
>BRDA01074493.1:0-16530 GCA_036984385.1 Crenuchus spilurus | reverse complement strand
TTATTATTATTATTATTATTATTATTATTATTATTATTATTATAAAATACTTTCATTCCTTGTTAGTTTTTTCCTGCTTTACTCTACAAAACCCAAACAAATCTCTATCAACATGCATAAAACCCAAACTGTGTGTGAATCCTCTACAGTGAACAAGATGCAGTAACATCTGCTTGATAGAAACAACTACAACTCTACTGCTTTTGAATAAATCATAAGTGAAACTGATGTGGTGGTGGAGTGTTAGTGTGTGCACTGGTGCAAGATAATCAGACACGGCAGAGCTGTTGAACACCTGTGTCACTGCTGGAGTGAAAATAGTGCACCAACCAAAAATATCCAGCCAGCAGCATCCTGTGGACAGCATCCTGTAACCAACAATGAAGGACTAGAGGATCACCAACTCAAACTGTGCACCAACAGATGAGCTTCTGTCTTTGACTTTACAACTACAAGGTAGATGTGTCTAACAGAGTGGACACTAAGTGGACACAGTGTTCAAAAACTACCATAGCTCTGTTGTGTCTGATCCACTAATTCCAGTCAAACTCCCACTTCAAAATGTCTTTCTTTATTTAAAAAATTAAATTCATTATTACATTTTGGTATATATGGCCAGTCAGGTCAAAGAATCAGGGCACAATGTAGTTTGTTTCTATGCACAGGTTGTTGTTGTCATTTTATGTAATTAATGTAATAATGATATAATAATAAAGATTTTTCTTTTGATTTCATTTTAAATTTTAAATGCTGGGTTGTCCCATTAAATAACAAATAACATGAATTATACTGGAACTAGTAGAAAGTTCTGGAATTCTACAAGGATGTTTCAATTCATTTAGTCCATATGATAAAAAAGAATAGAAAAATAGAAATAGAAAAAATGGCTGTAAAGAAATCAAATATTGTTATATGAAATTGTTGTTGTTGCTGTCTCCAGTTGGTATAAATTCACATTTGTGGCTATTCACACACCTGACCAGTGTTCTAGAAATACTGAAAAAATTCATGATTTGCTCAGAAATGCCTTTGAAAGCATAATTTATCACAACAACAATGTCATATTATCACATTGCCCACCACAGTGCCTTTGGTAATGTTTGATTTTAGTCAACACTGTCAGTTAAAGGTACACTTTAGTCCAGCAAGGTACAAACAATGTAAATCTACTTGCAAACATACATCATGGATCATAAAGTTCAATGGTGTATTTTAAGAATTCACTACTTTCACTTTTCCAGTAGACAAGAATAGATTTATATCTTTGCATAACTTAACTTTTTCTATAGTAAAAATAATGCAAAAGTCAGGACAGAGTTAATATAAAATTAAATACATTCATTCCAACCCTACCTGATACTATTATGTTCTGTTATTAAAAGTACTGAAACTGTAACCTTCAAGCTTTCACCTCAGTGAAAGGAAAAACACTGCCCCAGTGACTGCCCATTATCTTCTCTCTCCATATATTTAAAGTTCAACCACAAGTCTTGTGTATGTAAATAAACCTCAAATCACATTCAGATCTTCCAGCCCTGCAATTCTGTGATGTCAAACTGTTTTCGTCATGGAATTTATTATGTCATGTGCCAGACACTCACAGTATGTGCATATCACCTGGTTTCTAGAGCAACAGAACCACGGCTGCAGCTTCCTTCCTGTTGTGTGTGTCACCACATTCACTTGTAAAAAGACACTGTTTGCTGAAAAGTCACTGCTTTGAGTGTTGCAGTCAAAATAAAAGAGGCCATGATGTTTAGCTTGTAAGGACAGATTTATAGAGATAATCTAATGCTTGAATTGGATGATTTTATCCATTAAGACATTCTGGCAAAGGGGCAACCAAAACAGAAGCTTTTCTTGTAGTCAGCAGCCCCTGTTCTCTAGTTTCATTATGGGTCTGAATAAATGCCTCTTAAGGTTAATGGAAATATTCTTGGAGACAGTTTTATATAAAGAATGAAAATATAAGAGAATGAAGGAAAGAAAAAAATAAGAGCTTTGTCATATACAGTATATGTTAATAATCATTAGCCCAATACTGGCCAAATCAATCTACTGGACAATGACTAATTAGCCACGTTTCCATTGCAGTTTTGCGAAAAACTTTATCGATATTCTATTTTGTCGAAAAAATTTGACAAAAGTTTCGCAATTGTGGTGTTTCCATTAAATGCGAAATACTTTTATAAAATCACATGTGAATATGTTTGTTCTGGCGATAAGTCATTACAAACATAGCGGCAGTGGATGTAAACACATACTTCAGCTTTATACATACTGCTACCACAGCACTAGCGCTCATCATCAGCCATCAGAGGAGACGGCGACTTACCGAGGCTTTGGAGCGACAAGCCCCTTATACTTGGGAGCGGCTACGTATGTAGCGTTTTTGGGAAACTGTAGTCGATGATTTTACAGAAGAGCTGTGGATTCAACATTTTAGAATGACACACTCAACTTTTAATGAACTTTGTGATGCTGTGAGATCTCTAATGGAGCCAGCTGCACGTTGTCCAAGGATTCTCCTCGTTATTCCAAAGATGTCCAAAGGTCATCTTCATCCTCGCACTTTCTGTTGTTGTTGTCTTTTTCGCCAATAGAAACATCGGGTTGTTGATCACGTGACTCCCTTAATGCGCAAAAGTCCATTTGAGTGTTTCCATTGCACTTTTGCGATATAAACCAATTTCGATATGATTGAAAAACCACGTCATCTTAGCGCAAAAGACTTTTATCGAAAAACGTGAGTTTTTTCGAAATTGTCGTGTTTCCATTAAGCAAATATTTATTTGCAATTCTAATTTGTGATATTTCATGGTCAATGGAAATGCAACTATTGTTACCAAATTGTTACACATTGTTTATATTTTATAACATTTATACATATAATTTAGTGCCAATTTTTAAATTCAGCTATTATTTTGTTTTTACTGTAGTACATTTTGTCTCTTTTTATTCATTTTTCATCAGGTTTTAATCAATTAATCATTAACATACATAGTCTTATACTTAAGTCTGAACATATGATATATGTATATGTATACAGGAGGATGAGTTAAAAATGATCTGCACTCTGGCTGAAGACTTTATTTTAGTCAGTTTTCAGAAAAGACAAATACATTTTTCAACATAATCTCCCTGTTTTTAATACACTTTGTTAATCTATCAATAAGCTTTTGTATTCCCTCATTAATTTTTAATTTTTGGCTGAGCTGCGAGCCACGAATGCTTGCACCTCTTTATCAGATGCACAACTTGCTGTTCTCTAACAAGGAACTTAACGACAAAATTCACAACAGGTGTTTAATCCATGAGTTGACCAATAGATTTCCTGGTTCAATTAGAATTGGTATTTAAAGTCCTCCTCATCATGCTGTTCACATTTTGACATCATGAGACCAAGACGTCACCTGACAATTGATCAACAGAACCTCTGCGAGGCTTCAAACAGGATGTTCTCAGACAGAAGTTGCCACTGAGCTTAGAGTGTCACAGAGTGTCATCAGCAGGTTGTAACAGAGAGACTCGAAGAGCCACAGAAAGGCATAGAAGTTGACGTCCTTTGGTCACATAACACACTGTTTCTACTTCATCGTGAACAGTGCCCTGTGGAACTCCAGACACACATCTCACACTCCAGACACATTTAAGGGAGCTTAGAGTTACCCAAGTGTCATGTCAGACCACTCAAATTCCATCACTGCTGTTGGCTTTAGTTTTAATAAATAGTTTGACATGAGGAAATCACCATTGTATGCTTCTACTTAAACACCCTACTTTCATGATCACTGTAGCGTAAATTTAACATGAAAAATGAAACCTTAACACAAATTTTACCTGAAAACCAAATATCCTTAATTTTTTGTGAGTAGTATATATGAAGTTTGAACATGTATGTCTTCTACTTATTCCGCAAATAATAGTAACTGCATTAAAATGTTGGTTCTCTGTAGAGGATGTTATTACCATCCTCAGGTTATAAATGACTGCAACCTTCAAAACATTCTTTGGCTCTCCCAAAAGCATAGAACAATTATTTCATTTAATATAAATTACCATTAATAAACTGAGAACACAGTGTTCGAGAAGAATTCTTGTAAAGAACAAAAAAATCATTAAATTCCTCTCAAAAACACGCAAACGCTGTAAAACACTTGTAAGCTTTGCCTCTGATTAGGAACAGCTGTTTACAGTAGTGGACTGACGGTCAGTGTGGCTAACTGCACCAGTCATCTCTTTCTTACTGAGCCAGTGAAAAAGTCTCCACATTGTGACTGGTGTGTGTGGGTGATTTGGTGTGTTCAGGAGAGCAAATGCTCCCCCCACCATCACTGACACCATGACCACCACCACCATCATCACCACCAACACACACACCTTATCCTTACAAAAAACGTATCACAGGATGACCCTCATAGTGGTAAATAACCATTGTTCTGAAACATTAAAAAAAAAAGTTCAAATGTAAGGAATAATGTTTTTGACAACACTGTGATGATTAAGGTTAGTTGTGTGTGTGGTGGTGATGATGATGGGGGAGGCACTTACACACCTGAACACACCCACACACCCCAGTCACTGTGTGTACTGGTAAATATGTGAACACATCATTCAAATACACATACAGTGAGATATACATTTACACTGAATCTACATATAGAACATTAAACACACACACCTGTGCTCCACACTTCCACACAAACACAAACCAACTGACACACACTCACACGTTGTCGTGGCAGTAAACCAGACCTCATGACCGAGAGAGCGTGAGCGAAGGTCTCCATGGAAACAGAAACGCTAGGGTTGCCAAGGGAGCAGCTGGCACATGGTGGCAGATTAGCTTCCGAACAGATTTTCTGACAGAGAGAGAGGGAGGGAGAGAGAGAGAGAGAGAGAGAGAGGCAGGAAGAGAGAGACAGTATGAGAGCGAGAAATAGTGAGAGAGAGAGAAATAGAGAGAATAAGAAATAAAGACAGTAATACAAAGGAAGAGAAAGAGAGCTAGACAGAGAGAAAGACAAAGGGTGAGTGAGACATACAGGTCTCTCTCTCTCTCACTCTCTCTCTGTCTCACTCATCCTTTGTCTTTCTCTCTGTCTAGTTCTGTTTAGAGAGAGAGAGAGAGAGAGAGAGAGAGAGAGAGAGAAAGAAAGAGAGAGAGAGAGAGAAAGAAAGAGAGAGAGAGAGACCAAGAGAGAGAGAGAGAGAGAGAGACAGAGAGCTTGGAGATAGAGAGACAAAGAGAGAGACAGAATTGGAAAAGGCCATAGAGATATGGAGAGAAAGACAGAGAGTAGGAGAGAACAGCAAAAGGAGAGAGGGGTCCAAGAGACAGAGAGAGATACCCCCCCACCACACCCCCACCCTAAATTATTGTATATGGTGAACACCTGTATAATACGAATGCTGTAAACAGGGATTACAAGTTTTAAAATTTCCTTCAGTTGTTTTATTTGTTTATGAGGCTGTGGTGGCAACTCTTGATCAGGGTTGTTTTGTATGCTCATGTGATTCATTGCAACATAAACTTGACAGATTTTGTTTTTACATTCATTATAACATAACTCAAGTATTCTGTGCTTCAACATATCAAGCATTCTATATAGTTGGACTAAAGTAACACTCAAGACGAAGTCATCCTGCAGGTCAGTGAAGATATAGCTGCTATATTAAATGGCTCACATTTATTATTCCAATATTTGCCCATGAGTTAAGCTTGCATTGCCATCACTACAGCCAAGGAGAGGAAAGAAACAGGCTGTTATCACTTATACGACATTGGCTGGTTAAACACCAGTTGGCACAGACAGCTCAATGCTGCAGTACTACAGTGAATAAACAGAATAAATCAATATGAATCATTCCACATGCAAATCTCGTAGAATTTAATTCTTGGCTGTGCAAAGCATGGTACATTTTGTTCTGCTTTCAAATATGTCTTCTAATTGGCTAAAACATGAACAAAGGCAAGACTGGCACATAAGCAATGAGTGGGTGCCATTCAGCAGGGTAAATTAAATCCCACATCCAAACATCAACACTGTTATAGGAAAAAATCATATCTCTGATTTTAAATCTTTAAATGAAAAGTGTTACATTAGAGATGCACAAAAAAGACTTGCACATTTATGAAGGCACAATTAATGCTGAATGATTCATACAGGAGCAAAATAAGCCTTCCAGACAATGTGTTTTCAGGGAAGACCTTGAGCAAACCATATTCTGCACATATTACAACAGCATAGCTCTGTAGTAAGAATCTATAATCCAGTTCCATCACCTATTAAAACAAAAAATATGAGGAGACTCTGAACTGATAAGCATCTGAATTTCTCTATCAAGCAAGAATGAGAAAAAAATCACTTTCAGTACTACAGCAGTGGGTCTCCTTTTCTTAAATGATTACAGTATGTTGGTAGAAAAAGAATTGGTGCAACACAGTGGTAAACATGCCGCTGTCCATTGCTTGCACTAAATTTAAAATAGTCATATAAAATGCAAACAATAAACAATAAAACAAATCTGTTTCAATATTTGATATATTGTATTATCAACTGAATATAGATTTTAAACATTTACACACATTGTATTATGTTTTTATTTAATTTTGACACAGTTTTTTTGCAAACAGAGTTGTAAATAAATAAAATAATAAATAAATAAATAACAAGCCATGAGATGTGATGTGACTACCACAATATGTGTTTAACATTATAAAAAATACTGATATGAAAAGTTTGCTTTATGCTGTATATCCTTTTGCAACAATTTTGGATATGTTTAAAAAAATAATGACAAACATTTTAATAAAAAGAGGATATTAGGCAAAGTGTAGCATTGATACTGTATATCTTGCATGTGTAAAGATTTAATGGAAGTAGTCTATAATGCATCTTGGAATGATTTAGAGGCGGACAGTTTTTGTACTCCATTAAGATTTGTGTTTATTATATGTGAACCATTTCTGAGATTTAGTGCAGTTTTATAGCATCATCCCAGTGCAACATTAGAGAAATATGTTCCTATATTAACACTGCTAGCTGTTACCACTGCATGGATAGGCCAGTGCATATTGCATGAGGGACCTTTCTGCACTTTAAAAGTTTCATTAAATGAGTTTACTCAAAAATGATTTCAACAAATTAGTATAATCTTACTGTGTCTTTGCTTGCTTTGTAAAAAAATGCACTGGATGGTCACTAGGTCATTAAATTTCCTGTCAGTAGGGTTGAACCTATAAAGGGAACATCTTCAAGTGTCTTTATTTAGGCAACATAAGTGCAGCTAATTGTGTTCTAATGAATGTATTTTAAGTTGTATTGACTCTGTTCACGCTGTACTAACTCCAGACTTTACTCAGTTCAGTTATGGTTAACCTGGACAATTAGTTTTTTGTCCTGGGAAAGTGAACGTAGTGAACCTTCAAGTGAAGATCTTAAAGATCATGTTGTACCTTTAAGGGTACCTTTACATTGTTTGTTATTTAGGGATAAAAATGGTCTTGCACTTTTGTTTTTCTGACAGTATAACTGTATGTACTAAATTAATAGGATTAGAACACATTTGCCACTTACATTTTCACAACAATATAGTTGTTGAAATAATTCAGCTTTATCAAGTACAAATAATTTCAAGAAACAAATATGAATAAACTTGTTTTTTATGATGAAATTTCGTTTGTACTCTTAAGGGCTTTGAGTGAATCCCAAAAAGAGTAAATTTGAGAATTTTTGAAATCAAGACTTGACTCCAAAGCGCCCCATCACATGAACTGGTTATGTTAATCAGTAAGACACTTGATTTAACAAAAGGAAATACTGATTAAACAAAAGTTTCAGAATCAAGAAAATTATTGTGTATAGTCTCTATTGATTCCTGTCAATCATCCATCCTAAAATGTAAAAATTGAACAGACCCGCTGAGCGGAGTTTCCATGTTCTCCCCGTGTCTGCGTGGGTTTCCTCCGGGGTCTCCGGTTTCCTCCCACAGTCCAAAAACATGGAGGTCAGGTGAATTGGGTACTCTAAAAATTGTCCGTAGGTGTGTGTCTGTGTGTGTGTGTCACCCAGCGATGGACTGGCGCCCTGTCCTGGGCTTAGTTGAATAGTGTAATGCCCTGCCCTGCGCCCAGTGAGGGGGTGGGGGACTAACCGCGACCCTAATAAGGATTAAGCGGGTGTGATAATGAATGAATGAATGAACAGACCCGTGGATGTGCAATAGCTTCAGATTTACTCTTTACATGCATTTGTGTTATATGTTTTAAGTGGAAAACAGTGAATTTTTCTTTCATTACACTTGTTGTTGCTTAAGATTAGAAAGTAATGAAAGTAATCAGATTAGATTTGGTAAACAGAGAGAGCTATAAAAGGTAGGGATTAGTTCCCTCCACTTTATTCAGCTGGAGAGCAGCCACATCTTCAGCTGTAATCAGTGAAAGCATAGTTGCAACATCTAATAGTGAATCAGTCATTGAGGCATGATACAGCATGATTTTCTTTTGGCAGAGATGATGCTCACAACAGTCAGATTTGATCCATTTAATTCTGTCTTCACCTTTCCCAACTTGTGAAGTGTACTTTTTGTACTTGTTAATATTGTCAGCTATGTTGTTAGCCTCATCTGTTTTTGGCATGTTTTTTTTTTTTTCTTTCATTTTTAAAACATATAACACTTTGATACCATACAACATTACCTTCCACAGCAGGACTAAAAATTAGACTTGAGTCTTCAGCTTCTAGAGAGGTAGCACATGATTTTAAGCTGGCTGTACTTTTTCTAAACAAGAAGTCAAAACCTTGAAGACTGAAAGTGTTTCTGCACAAAGTTCATGACTTGAAGGGATAATCTTGTGCAATTTTGAGGTGGGTATCTTGTGTTTTCAATAAGTCTGGTATAGTATATGAAGGCAGCATTATTTACAATGAATCTGCAGTGGGTGTGGATAGCATTGAGACAAGCTGGTGAGAGCTTGTGTCAGAGTAAGCTAAAGGATCTGACCCCTATGAACCCCCAGTGAAGAACCTCAGCAAAGAGAGACAGCACAGCTGGGAATTCTTTTGTCTGTGTGTGCGTGTGCATGTGTGTGTGCGTGTGCGTGTGCGTGTGTATGTGTGTGCGTGTGTGTGTGTGTGAAAATAGATGCCATGTATCACATGGCTTTGGTGTTAGGCAGCAGCTCACTATGTAAAACTTAACCCTTTGAAGTAATAAGAAACTTATTTTATATTGTTTTATTTGATGTTACCACTTAGCATTGATCAAGTGTGTCTGTTGAAAAACAAACACATCTGTCTGATTAAAATGAACAGCTGATGTTGTACGAACACCCAGAAACTAGCCAAAACCAGCTGCTTCAAAAGGCTTTTAGAATAAAACATAAAGCTTACGGAGCTTTTCACAAGTGCATATTTTAAAATTATATTTACATTCACATTCAAATCATGCAGTCAACAGGCAGACATACTAATAAATATGCATATTTATATTTAAATACATCACACATGATTCATTTTCTAATTTTGTTCTTCTGAAGATGAATAAAGTAACATGAGCAATGAAGCATCAGTAACTGTAATGTGATTACAATGATTTACCCTGTAATGTATCACAGTACTTTCAGAGTCAAAGTCAGATTACCATGTTACTTTGTACCATTACCCCCAACAAGGAGTAGGAGTGTTGAAGCTGATGTTAAATATGACATACCAGTGTACACCAGTATGAATTTTCCTTTTTGACTCCCTGACAATATCACTGTACCTTTGCTGTCTTACAGTGATGGCTCACAGCTACTGCTGTTGTGTTGACTTTAGAGGTGCGTTAGTCTCTTGTATGGAAAGTAATTAACCTGTGTCTTAACCTTTCAGTAATAATCACGTCACTGGCCCCTTGCCTAAAATTGGCGCTTTGTTTTACAACTTCTTTCCTCTGTCTGCGACAGCAATCATTCTGTCACATCCACATCCTGGTCATAACCTACAAGGTCAGACAAAGCAGTGTCTGCAACCTCTGCTGCATGTCAAATCTCTATGATTTATTAATATTGACCCCAAGGTGCAGGAAGAGCGTCACTCTGGCCAGACATGTTCATTTCAGCCAATGTGGAAACGTGTTTAGTCCGGTAGTAATCGACAACAGTAAGTAATGTGCTTCTCTTGAATGTCAATATTTTTATTTTCTGGTGATCCAAAATCCCTTCTACTTTAGTTAGACTTTTTTTGTCAAAAAAAAAAAAAAAAAGTTAACATTTTGTGCAATTTATAAAATCTTCCCTTTACTCCAAATGCAGTCAATCAACCAAGATGGTTGGTGGCTCCTTTAGTTTTGCACCTGCTAACAAGCTATAACAAGCAATGGAAACATGCAGGCTTTCTTCAATAATTAGAGTCCTGCTCACTGAACACAAACTTGCTTAAAGCTGTGTGAGGTTCTTAAGTAATTTCAAATGGACTGATCATGTGGTTTCTATATTAAAAAAAAAGAAAAGTCTGAAAGTAAATTTAAGTTCTGACTGCTGTTAGGACTGAAAGTGATGAATAAACTATTTAATCAATGTATTAGTGGTCAATATTGATCATTAACCTAATCAAATCATTGTTAAAATAAGATCGTTAAAGTATGTGGATCCTGAAAAAATGTTGTTTTAGCAATGCCAAGTGTATTATGTTCCTAAAAAAAGTTTATAAAACTGCAGTACAGGTAAGAAGGCTTGTCTGTGTTTATACCGATTTCATAATCCAATCCCATCAATGTCCTTTACCTCCACCCTCATCCACATCTGCTCAGCTTAGAAACCAAGGCAGAAGACAGCTTTCTGCAACCAAGAACTCTTACTGTAGGCAATGATGATAAACATACTTAAATGAGATTTAACATCAGCAAAGCTTTTCCAAGATGTAGAGAATTACTACATGTAAAAGCAAAGAAGTTGGACAGAGAATTGGAAAATAAATATGTAATATGAAATGTGTTCAAGAAAACACATTAGCATAATGTCCTATTTTTAGTGTTTATATCTAAGAAAGCAAATCTGTGCCCTTAATAAACAACCCACCTCATCAGTGTAAATCCCTCAAACTAAAGCAAACTCCAGATTGAAGTTCTTTTGTTCATGGGTATTACAGTCAGGCTTAAATACTACTACTACTACTACTACTACTAATAATAATAATAATAATAATAATAATAATAATAATAATAATAATTTCATTGTTTACACCTACCAAACTCTAGGGTTGGGTTTTTAAAATCTTGACTAATGATCCTTTAAGCATGTACTTTGCATAATGCTAATTGTTGTACATAACTCACATTAGAATTGTATCTCCATTGGAAAAACAAACAAAGCAAAACAAAAAACAAACAAACCCTGGACACCATCCATGTTGCAGCTCATTGACTACATTTGGGCTAAGGGTAAAATTGTATAAATTAGATTAGTCTCCAAACTATTACTTTAAATGAAAGGCTTAAAGAAAGCATCTTAATTCCAGCTTCAAGAAATATCTTGTAGTCACCCACTAAACACAGCATAGGCTGACCGAATGCTGCCCAAAATCAGCAAACCAGAGAGAGATGTCCTTCATGTGGCCAAGTGGAAAGACGTAAACTCTTCTGGTGTTCTCAGAAGAGAGGGAGGAAAAAAGGATGAAAACCTCTATGTTTTTTTGAAGAGAGCGACTCCAGGCTGGCTGGCCGGTGCCCCACACTGTGGCCACCGTTCACCTAGTATACAGTAATGCCAGTGATTTAAAGAACTGCTAAATGAAAGGGGCATTTTTCTGGGGCGTTAAACATGCAAGCGGGATTCGTGTTATTTCTGTGCCTCGGCCCCGTGGCTGGAGCTTGTGTCTAGCGGAAGGCTTTGGCTTGTGCTCAAGTATGCCGAGCGGGTGGAAATCATGGCTGGCAGGCCATGGCTCTGTTGCTTGATGACTAGCTTCACCATGCTGTGTCGTTTTCATTAACCCCACAGTGGGTCAGAGTGAAACACAGACAGTTGGGTTTGGAGGGGTCGCAATTTGTCCAATTGAGGGATGAGAGTGGAACTCAGATAGAACTAGCCATCAGCCTTGATTCACGTCCAGGCATCAACATAGCAAGATGCAGGGGTCTTTATATGGAGTTTAAAATAATTAAGCAGTCTTTGAGTGATTATTTAGTGATACATTTAATTAACACAATTTGCTCTAGACATATTAGGCATTTAAAGTTTGTTTAATTTTTCATTGGAAGTCTAGCTAACACAATCTCATGACTATTAGTTGCCACTGTGCTCTGCATATTTATTATCAAGCTTAACTCAAAATCATATTCAGTTGTTGTTTATTACTAAATATACTTGCTTATATGATTTCCGACACTGTATGGCTTCCTGTGTTGTCTATAAACACTGCAAATGTTTCATGACTAAAACAGTAGTAACATTCATATTGAAGCATTTTTATAGGTAACAGTGTATGATATAATGTCAGAAATCAAATGCTGTAAGCAAATCTGTGATTATGTAACATCTCTGGTGCATCTTTAGCTTTGCACTGGAACTGCAATGCCAAGGTAATGCTAACAGGTAATAGAAGCAAGCTTGTTAGCACTGAATGTCAAACTGAATTTTCTTTCGAATACCCCCATAACCTCTGTCACAATTTGAGGCAAGTTTGATTTAGTTGCTTTAGGCATGCAGTTTACCTGATGCCAATTAGTGAGCAAGATTTGTCTGTAAGCTGCATTAGCCTCATAGCTAATAATGCTAATGCTAAAAGAAGAAGCAAATGTCAGACACCAAACTTGGCTAATCAAATGATTTAGGGGAAGGGGGAAATTGTGTACATTTTGCCCAAGAAAACATTCACTGTTACATTTTACTCTGGGAATATTAGCAAATCCAAAGCATTTGCAGTTCTTGACATGCATGATGCAGTGTTTTACTTGGGCCTTATGTGAAAGCTTAGCATGGCAAGAGGCCACACTTGACCATCTCCATACCCTCTTTTTTAAAACAGACATTTCCTTTCCTAAAAGTTGCAGTAGTGGGAGTTGTGTTCTTTTCTTTTTATAGCCTCTAAAGCTCTGTGTTTTTGGGTTCAAACAGTACTGGGAGTTCTTAACTGGAAGCATATGACTGCTCACTCCATAGCTGAGGTTTGTGTTTCTGTTCTACAGAAGTTATATAATGTGGCCAAAAGCTTGGCCGCTGCTTGGCACGTGTCCCTCAGCAGAGCTGGCCGCTTTGGCGGAGCTCCAGGCTAAACTGAAAACACTCTGTTCTCGAGCCTTGTTCTTGGCACCAGCTGTTCTGCCGGACGCCTCAGCAGCTGACACCTTTGTTTCGCTCTGGCTTTTTTGGCGTATTATGTTCTTATTAGTTTTGAGTTATATTTTAAAAGTTCTTCCCATTCAAATTGTTCAAAGCATATAGTGGCTTTGATTGACCTCTTTCTGCATTACTGGTAACTAGAGAGCTCTGTCATTTCACTTAACCATTTTAAAATCATCCTTTCACTTGCTGCTTTCTCAGCTCTCTCTCTCTCTTTCCTTCTCTCCATCTCTTTCTCTCTCTGTGGCTGTCTGTGGGAGCTGTTAGGGAAGGTGATCAATGTATTACAGCTGACAGACACCTGCTTTCTTCAGTAGCATGCATGTGAGTTTGTGTATGTCTGTACAGCCCCTCTACTGATCCACTGAAACTCTCCCACTTTCCCACCTGTTCCAACTTGCCAGCACTACTTTCTGAATCTCTATCACTCTTCCTTGTGTCAATAGATGACGTAAATCCACCACGGCTGCTGTAGCTTAAAGGCTGTCCCTTAAAACCATTTCCCTTTTGTCAGTTTTTTTCCCCAGGCATTTATATGCCAAAAGGAATGTCTAATCAGAGGTTAAACTGTTCAATACATAAATACATAAATAATGGCATATGTTTAAATAGACTTTTAAAGTTATTTTTGTTTTGATATATTATATGATTGTCATTATAATGAGATATGGGTGAATATATATTTATATTTAACTGCCAGTGATAACTTCAGCTTCTGTGACTCAGACACGGTATAGCCAGGATTTAAATAACAAACTACAACTGACTATAAAATGTGTTCACTACCATGTTATAAGTGCAATGATGCCATATTTTGTTTTTCCCTTCATTCCATTTTTCATACTTAATTTATTTATAAAAATGAAATTATTAGACTATTAGAGCATTTTTGTTAATGTGCCTTTAGAAGTGGTATAAATAAATCTTTTCTTTTAAGCTTCCTTGTAATGTTCCTCATTATGTATGACCCTTGTATGTATGACTATCATATTGCTTATCATGAAGAGGTATCCCATGTTTAATTTTAAGAGAATCTCCATTATGTTTCCTGAGCCATCAAAGAATAATATGTACACAATATTGATGGAGTTTCTACAATAGACTAGCATTGATAGCATTGATTTTAACTGGTGTATTTTTCTTAAGGTAGGGTAAATCTGAAAAAAGTCATTGGATACTGTTTTGAATAACATTTATAATATTGTTTTATGTTTTAAGTCAAACCCTTATCTCAAAGCTATTGGAAAATAATGTCTATTCTATCAAGCAACACATTTTTTACCATTACTTGTAATAACTTGTAATAACTTTATATGAGGTGGTTAGATGCTTCAAATCTGGTACCTTTACACCACTGAAAAGAAAATTCTGAAACTTTCTCCACATTTCATATCATACTTCTCACAATGATGTATAAATATTCATCATTTAACTTTATGGAAACATTGAAAATGGAAAATCTTTATACTCATTATTTGGCAATTTTCTACATATAGTGGTGCTTGAAATGTTGTGAATCCTTTAGAATTTTCTATATTTCTGCATAAATATGATCTAAAACATCATCAAATTTTCACACAAATCCTAAAAGTGGATAAAGAGAACACAGTTAAACAAAAAATATTATATTTAGTCATTTATTTATTGCGGAAAATGATCCGACATGACACATTTGTGAGAGGTAAAAGTATGTGAACCTCTAGGATTAGCAGTTAATTTGAAGATGAAAATAAAGTCAGTTTTTTCAATCAATGGGATGACAATCAGGTGTGAGTGTTTTATTTAAAGGCCAAGGATCTATCAAAGTCTGCACTTCACAACATACGTTTGTTTGTGTTTCATGGCATGAACAAAAGAGATTTCTGAGGAGCTCAGAAAAGGAGTTGTTGATGCTCATCAGGCTGGAAAAAGTTATAAAACCATCTCTAAAGTGTTTGAACTTCACCACTCCACAGTCAGACAGATTGTGTGCAAATGGAGGAAGTTTAAGACCATTGTTACCCTCCCAACAAAGATCATTCCTAGAGCAAGTGTAATAGACGGTGAGGTCACAAAGGACCCCAGGGTAACTTTTAAGCACCTAATGGCTTCTGTCATATTGGCTAATATTAATGATAATTAGTCCACCCTCAGGAGGACATTGAACAACAAGGCAGAAGACTATTGGAAGAATGTTTTGTGGATGGATGAGACCAAAATAGAACTTTTTGGTTTAACTGAAAAGTGTCTGGTGAAAAGAAAACACTGCATTCCAGCATAAGAACCTTATCTGATCTGTGAAACATGGTGGTGGCAGTATCATAGTTTGGTCCTGTTTTGCTGCATCTGGGCCAGGATGGCTTGCCATCATTGATGGAACAATGAATTCTGAATTATATCAGAGAATTCTAAAGGAAAATGTCAGGATAATCTGTCCATGAACTGAATCTTGATAGAAACTGGGTCATGCAGCAAGACAATAACCCTAAGCAAACAAATCGTTCTACCAAAGAATGGATAAATTACAGAAATATAGAAAATATAGAAAATATAGAAAATATAAAGTATCATATTGCAATATAGTAAACAGTAAGTGTTCAGTGCTCTGAAGTGGATGGGATAATGTATTTGCACTTCAACATGTTAAAGCTGTCAGAGAAGCCTCCATATCATTAAACTATGCTACAAAACTATACAGAGCCTGGCAGAATTCCAGAAGTTTTGGTACGGCTATGCTTACCTTTCCTCAAGCTTGAAAATATCACAGATTCTTGTGGTGAACCACAGTGAAGGGCTAAACACCAAGTGTGTATTCAGCAACACAGAGCAGTTATGTACTCCAGTGAAGGCTCACATTCCAAGCAAAGGGAAAGGTTTGGATTAGTTGAAGGCACACTAAAGAAGTTAAGGTGGTTTTTTGCCATGGAAGAAGGGACATCTTAGGACGTCTATTGAGTTGCATATGATATTCAGTTTTAACATTTATAGTGGACTAGAATGAAACTGATGTCATGTAATATACAGGTCGATATACAGTACTGGCCAAGTTTCAGGGCATCTCAGCATCATCATCATTATCATCATCATCATCATCAAAAAAAAGTATTTATCTGGGCAGCATGTGTGTTTTCGCATTTAGATGTCTTTTACAATGTTAAAATAAGTACTGACATTATGGTGTTGGCAATTTGCAAATTAAACCTCTATAACCAATCATAATGATTTTA
>BRDA01074486.1:0-24827 GCA_036984385.1 Crenuchus spilurus | reverse complement strand
GTCAGGCCCATTTTTGGAGTTTTGTGTGAAATTATGTAAAATTTGCCTTTTTTCCAGTTTTTTGTGTTGTTCCAATACTCACAAAGGAAATAAACATGTGTATAACAAAACATGTGTAATTGCAATAATTTTCTGGGAGAAATAAAATTCAGGGGTGCCAACACTTTCGGCCATGACTGTAAATTAGTGTTGTCAGTAGGCAAAACTATGATGTTATTTTGACAACTTTGTAGCAACGTTGCAAGACATTTTTGTGTTTGCTGGATCCTTTTCAGTGGTCAGTGCCACACAGAAATGCTTTCTTTAAAGTAGACCTGTATGTGTTTGAGAAGGCAAAAAAAAACTACTTACTAATCTTTTCTATTATCAGTTCCTGCTGCCTATGAAATGATTTGTCTCATGCTGGGTAAACCCTTCAGCGTCCCGCACAGCAGTGACTTTGCAAAAGTAAGACTTGCCATTTACAGTCAGCCTGCAGTCAGTGTTTTTTTTTCTTTATTGGTTCCGAGCAGGAAGTCAAACTCCAAGGACAATGGTGGTGCAAAATCCGGCTTCGTTTCTGCACAAAAGCTGTCCCAGCAGGGCTGTCTCTCAACACTGTGTGAACAGTGCCAAGCTAAGCCATGTGAATCCTGTGTCACTATGCAAATATTTATAGTGTTGTAACATGTTTATACAAAAAGTCTTATTTAAAATAATCTGCATATCTCTCTCTCTCTCTCTCTTGCTTTCTCTCTCTCTCTCTGTCTCTCTCTCTCTCTCTCTCTCTTTCTCTCTCTCTCTCTTTTTCATTTGACCATTATGGGCTCTGATCAGGAAGCAGCACGCTTCTGCAAACACAAAACTATTCCCTATTTTTAAAAACAAGCTATGTAAACAAAGAAAACTATGCACAATGTAAACATGATTGATAACGTACTGATATTATCTCTCCTGATTTTCTCACAGCATTCTCACGGTGCACTCAAGCATGGAATCACATCTGATGCCATTTTACACATCATCACAGAGGCATATTTTGCATATATTTCTCAGAATATCCATTCAGACTGAGTCCTGAAACTGGTTTAAGTCTCCTGTGCAACGTTCAAGTGATTCTGTAAAAGAGAAGAAAAACATCAACGGAAAGATTCATCTCTTATGGTTTGTTTTCATTTCCTCATTTTTTCTCGAGTGACAAAAGATGCCTAAAAAAGTGCCTAAAATTTCTCAAACATGTACATTTACAGCATTTAGCAGACGCTCTTATCCAGAGCGACGTACAACAGTGCTTTGTTTCCGTAAGAGAATTATCTCTGCTAGTACAGACAAACACTTCAGATGTGTATATGTGTGTGTGTGTGTGTGTCTATATATATATATATATATATATATATATATATATATATATATATATATATATATAAATAGTTATATATAATATACAGTGTGAAATTTTGATTTCAGAGGTGGGGGTAGACAACTGGCAACTCTCTCTTTTATATATTTATATATATATATATATATTCAGCCAATGAGAGAAGTTTCAGTGACTTGGCTAACTGAGGTGATTATTCAGTTTTAAGTGTTTGTAAGTAACGTTAGTCTTGCAGCTCCAGTTCTAAGTTAAATACTGTGCATCCAAACATGTATTTGGTGATTAGTTACATCTGAGGAGATAAAAGTGGGTAGAAATGAATGAATGTCATTTTTCAAATGTAAAAAGTCATAGCAGCAGTGATAAATGAAATCTTATAGAGTTAAAGTGCTGGACAGGATTAAAATAAATATGAGTAAATGTAACATACAACACTCATTTAATACTAATTCATCTTATTAAATGATCAGTGTTCCAAACACGTGCATGCTTTTCTTACTCCCTCCCCATCACTCCTGCTGTAATTTATACACTTGCACTTTCTATAGTGATATTATATTAACACTGCTATAAATCTCTAATATTCTGTTTCTAGGAATCATCATTTCCTCATTGTATTCTTTTAACTCTCTCACCTTTCTTATGGTGCCCTTTTACTTAATATTTACATTTAATTCCAAGCACAAGATCTCACCCGCTACCACTCTGCTCTCTTCTCCTTCGCCTAGTTTCACCTCTTCCTCATTTTCCTTAGTTCTCTAACCCTCAAGATATAATACATCCTCAGTGAACCCTCATTAAACCCCCCCTGTCCTCCTTTTTTATCTTCTTCCCCCTCTGTGCAGCTCCCCCATTGCTGTGTGGAAAGTCACATGGTTTCCCTGAAGTGAAGCACCATAAAGCATAGAGCATGGGGGGGTTCACTGCCTGCTTTGCTTTCAGACCCAACACTTGGTAGTCCACTCGGTGGTTCCCAGGCTTCAGCGTGACATTCTCTACTGAATGGAGGTCCCTTGGTATAGTTTTAAAGAACATTTCATAAATATCAGGCTTCATGCATCAAGTAATAGGCTGCAGCAAAAGCTTATAAATTACACTCTAAAGTGTATTTCCTGGATATAATGGCTTTTGTAACAAGGCAAGTTTAGTTATATAGTGCCTTTCATACTCCACGGTCATTCAAAGTGCTTTACAAAGTAAGAAATACAAAGATAACAGAATTAAAAGAAACATAAAGAAAATCAACAGATAGATAGAAAAATCTTTATTGTCTGTCACTGTCGCAACGAAATTGCAGTGTAAATGACTCAGTGCACGGTGTATGGTAAGATAAATAGAAGAATAATAAATAGGAGGTGATCTATATATACAGTATATACAGTATATAAAGTTAAACATGATTATGTGCAAAAAAAAAAGTCAAAAAATTGTACCGGTTTGTGTATGAGTTCACGGATATGTGCAAAAAACGCAAGTAATGAATAGTGGACAAAATGTCCAAAAGTCTATTTGTGTTAATCACAGCAGTGTTATTTTGAGTTTATGGCCATGATGGCTTTTGGATAAAAACTGTTTTTGAGGCAGTTTGTTCTGGTTTTCATTGTCCTGTATCTCCTTCTTAATGGTAAAAGCTGGAAGAGAAAAATGGATAAAAAGTGAATCAACAACAAATCAAATTTTAAATGTGTCTGTTTTGATTAGTTTGATTCTTTGCTTTTTATTATAGTGTTTATTAACTGGAGCACTGCACTGTGTCCTGGGTATCTTGAAAGGTGCTTACAAATATAATAATAATAATAATAATCATAATCATAATAATAAATAAAATAAATTAATAATAATAATAATAAATAAAATAAATTAATAATAATAATAATAATTAAAATAAATTAATGATAATAATAATGATAATAATAATAATAATAATATTAAATAAATAAAATAAATTAATAATAATAATAATAATTAAAATAAATTAATGATAATAATAATGATAATAATAATAATAATAATAATAATAAATAAAATAAATTAATAATAATAATAATAATAATAATAATATCAACATAAAATTAAAAAATGATAAAATACGATCAAAACAATAAAACAAAATGAAATATATTGTAAGAGAAGTGAGGATGCAGTGGTGAAATCCCAACAAAGATATTTTGTAACAAAGACATTTAATGACTGACAAAGGACAGAGTGACAAAATGGAGCTTAAATCCTGAACATAATCAAATGGAAAAATGCACATGCAGGGCTGTGACATAACACAAGACAGGTGAGAACACTAACGAGACATTACCACAATATGAAGGCAGGGACATAAAGACAGCTTGTGGGGAACAAAATACAAACATGAGGCCTGCGGGGGGGTGTGGCACATATACTCTTAGGCAGTGGCATACTCACGATTTCCCACTGGAAGGGCACTTCTCAATTAGAGGGGCACCTACCTGGGCACTTCATCATGTATAATTGTAGAAGAACCCTACACAGCACTGCATCACATTTTCTCTAATGAGGACTCACTTTGGGACACTGTTTAGTAGGGGTTTGATAGAGGACACTTACTGTGCCCTTTTCTATTGGAAAGGCAACCAAATAAGGGGACTCATTAAGACAGATTATCTTATCTTTTTATTGCCAAGTTTTTTTGACCATAGTTGCACCCCTGAGTGCACCGGTGCTCTTATGGTTCTTGTATGTACATTTCTAGACAAAATCTTTATTTGCTATACAATCGTCATAATATGTGGTTCTTTAGCCTTTCAATATTGCTGCAGATCTACTGTACATCTGTTTACATTACATCAAGTAGACGGTTCTTTATTCAAGAATTTTATTCTCATTTGCAAACTTATGTTGGAAATCATCACTGATGGTTAAAAATAAAGGTGCCACAGAGGGTTCTTTGAGCGGTACCATTGATAAACCATTTTTGAACCAGATTTGTATCTCTGAAGAGTTTTAAAGGTTTGAAGAAACAATTTAGGCTTCTTTCTAAAACGTTTACATGATGTGAAGGTCATTTAACAATAATTATGTAAAGAGCAGTTTATGAAAGGTTCTTTAGGGAAACAAAAACGGTTCTTCGGTGCTGTGCAAAGAACCTGTGTTGGCATGAAATTGTTAAGAATGTATAAAATAAAGTTTCTGTTGGTCTTGATGTGGACTTGTGTCTGCTGTGATGCTGGAACTGAATATTTTCCTCAAATCAGAGAGATCTTCTGTTCCTGTTTCTGTTATTTTGTGGTAGCTGTCCTCACAATGAAATTACTGCCATATCAAGTAAACATTTACACCCAAAACCAAAGAGCATCAAGTCTGCAGTCTTAAAGGATTGTGCCCTGTTGTGCAGTAATCAAAATATTTTTTTTAGAGTCATGCAAAACAAAAAAATGTAAAAAAAAAGAGTCTTTAATCTGTTCTCATAATCATTGTGAACATATTAAAATTAAAATACATATAAGACTAGGCTATAGAGGAGTTAGAAATAGCCAAATATATCTCCTCAACTGTGTGTAGTTTGAAGGAAATGACTGCAAAAACGAGCCAATGGCTGAAGGACTGTGTGTGCACACTGATAGACTGACCTCTGCCCTGGTCTGTGGATAAGTACTGTGAGGCCATTGGCTGTGGTTTTTGATAGATTTTATAAATGGAACAATGAATGAGGTTCCTTTCAGTTTATGTGCTATCTGTCTTCTGCTGAGCAAGCTAGCTAATGATTATGACTCTCTCTCCTCCTCCTCCTCCTCCTCCTCGCTCTCCTTCTCACTCAGTCTCTTGCCTTCACTCTCTTTCTCTTTCTCTCCTCTCTCTCTTTCAGTCTCTCTCCTCTCATTCTCTTCTGTCTTTCTCTTCTATCTCTTTCACTCCTCTCTTTCTTTACTTCTCCTCACTCTTTCTTTCCTCTCTTTTTTCACTCTCTGTCTCTCACCTTCTCTCTCTCTCTGTCTCTCACTCACCTTTCCCTTTTCTCTCTTTTTCACTCTCCTCTCTTTTTTCACTCTCTCTGTCTCCTTCTTGCTCTCCTTCTCTCTCTCTGTCTCTCTCTTTCTCTCTTTCATTCTCCTCTTTTTTCACTCAATGTGTCTCCTTCTCTCTCTCCTTCTCTCTTTCTCACTCCTTTCCCTTTTCTCTCTTTTTCACTGTCCTCACTTTCTCTCCTCTCTTTTTTCACTCTCATTCTCTCTCCTTGTCTCTCTCTCTTTCGTTCTCCTCTCTCTTTTTTCACTCTCTTTGTCTCTTCTCCTCACTCTTCTTCTGTCTCTCAGTCTCTTTCTCCTCTCTTTCTCTTCTCTCTCTTTCACTTTCCTCTCTTTCTCGCCTCCTCACTCTTTTTTTCTCTTTTTTCACTCCCTGTCTCTCACCTTCTCGCTCTCCTCTCTCTCTCTCTCTCTCTCTATCTCTCTCTATCAGTCTCTCTCTCTCAGTCTGTCTCTCTCTCTCTCTGTCTGTGTCTCTCTCTCTCTCTCTCTCTCTCTCTCAGTCTCTCTCTCAGTCTCTCTCTCTGTTTAATTTAAAGAACCTGTAGCAAGCAGTTCTTGGATTCCTAAAAGCTGTTGTGCAGTTCTCCTCAACAGTTACCTAAAAGGTTTAATTACGGCAGTTGTGCAGTTACTGTTGCACAAGAGGTCACACCAAATATCACAGACATGTAATATTGAACCATTGTCCTCATTAAATAACTGATTAAGTCTAATATTGTGGTCTGATTTGGTTTTAGGATTTGTGAGACATTTTAGGTCAATTTTATGCAGAAATGTAGAAAATTGTAAAGGGTTCACAAACTTTTTTTGCACCACTCTATGTAGTCATATTATGACCTCCCTGATTTGGAATGAACGTAACCTGGGACATCAGAGGTTTGGCTGCATGAGTTATGAAAGACTGTCGTGGTAAAGTCTTGGCGGTGGTTTAGTGTGATTCCTGGACAATTACTATGCAAATTACATAACATGGAGACATTTCCAAGATTCATTTCTTCTCTTAGATTGGTACTGATGTTGCCAGGTAAACATTCTGAGCCAAGCTGATTTTGGTGTTGGGTCAATATGGTGAGAGGAAAAGATATAACTGAGCTTCATTAATTATTGGGACACATAACAGGAGCTTCAGTCAGAAACACTAATCAGTGGACTGTAGTGTTGCAATAAGAACAGAGACTCGACATCTGCATTAGATCTGTGACGGGGTGTGGAGCCGAGGGTCTAAGTCCAGCACAGTTTACTAATTTCCTTCTGTCACAAAGATGAAGTCTGGTGATTAACTCGTGAGCAAAATTAGTTGTGCACTGAGCAGGAAAATAACCAAAGTGTGTAAGAATTAGGCCCAGAGTTCTGAATCCTGATATATGAGAATGCCATCAGTAGGGTCCTAAACACGATAACGGTGATCCGGAAGATCTGGCATTCTTCTCATATGTAGAAACGTACAGAAGAGACATATTTAAGAATAAAAGTACTCTGGTATAATATATATATCATATACTCTGGTGAAAGATGAGGTATTTCATATTTTATTCAAGTATAAAATGACATCCTTCAAGTATTTTTAATTCTTTTTTTAAACAATATATTCCTTATTGAGTGGAGCTGGTCTTGTTACCAAAAGGATGCCATGACTGAAGTGCCCTTGAGCAAGACACCTAACACCCAAATATAGGCGGCACTGTGGCTTAGTGGTTAGCACATTCACCTCTCAGCGCTGAGGTCTTGGGTTCAAGTCCTCATCTGAGCGGAGTTTCCATGTTCTCCTCTGTCTGCGTGGGTTTCCTCCGGGGACTCCGGTTTCCTCCCACAGTCCAAAAACATGGAGATCAGGTGAATTGGCTACTCTAAAAATGACCCTGGTGTGTATGAATGTATGTTTGTATGCCCAGATATGGTTGGCACTCTGTCCTGGGTGATCCTTCTAGTGCTCGATGCAGTCCTCCAGGTGGACGGTCGCTTCTGGTTGAGTCACTGCATGCGACTGGCTGCAGCTTCTCACCGGTGTGTGTGCTATTGTGTGTGTGTAAATTTAGTGTGTTGATTGTAAAGCGTCCTTGGGTTTGAGAAAGGCTCTATATACAGGGGTTAGACAATAAAACTGAAACACTGTCATGTTAGTGTGGGAGGTTTCATGGCTAAATTGGACCAGTCTGGTGGCCAATCTTCATTAATGTCACATTGCACCAGTAAGAGCAGAGTGTGAAGGTTCAGTTAGCAGGTAAGAGCACAGTTATATAGTATATTACAATGCACACAACATTATGGTGACATACCAGAGTTCAAAAGAAGACAAATTGTTGGTGCACGTCTTGCTGGTGCATCTGTGACCAAGACAGCAAGTCTTTGTGTCTAAATATTATTGAGCCACTTTGGGGTGTTTTGGAGGAGCGAGTCAGGAAACGGTTTCCTCCACCAGCATCACGTAGTGACCTGACCACTATCCTGCAAGAAGAATGGCTTAAAATCCCTCTGACCACTGTGCAGCACTTGTATATGTCATTCCCAAGACGAACTGACTCTGTATTGGCCGCAAAAGGAGGCCCAACACCTACTAATAAATTATTGTGGTCTAAAACCAGCTGTTTCAGTTTCGTTGTCCAACCCCTGTAAGTGTAACATTAATAATGATGATAATAACAGCTCCCCGGGCATAATGGATAAGGGCTGCCCACTGCTTTGGGCACATGTTCACACAGCCTAGTGTGTTCACTAGTGTGTGTGTGTGTGTGTGTTTCACTGCACAGATGAGTTAAATGTGGAGGTCAAATTCCATTGTGTGCAATCACATTGGCAAAAAGTTTAATCAAGAAATTGTTTAATTAGAAAATTAAAAGAAAAAATGTGAATACATTGCATGCCATGGCATATACAGTCACCAAATCTCAACCAAATTAGACTCCTCTGAGAGATTTCAGGTTGATGTATTAGATATGCTGTCGATCACCATCAAGTGATGGAACGAATGGCATTTCATCACTGTAGTACAAATCCAGAATCTTCAAACTCTTCTGGTATGTTGTGGTTACCTTATGAAAACACTTCATGTTGGTTTTTCCTTTGATGTATCACCTGTTACCTAAAGAAATGTGTCTTGTTTATACCATAAAGAAGTAATTCAGCAAAAATCTAATTTGCATCATTTATAGTCGATGCATAAAAACAAGTTTAGTGTCTGACGTTTGTGCCTTTGTAGTTTGTTTCTACCAAATCATCTTTCAATACACTGGTTTCTGTAAACTCTTTGCTTAGCTTGGATGTACAGGACCTACAGCCTGCTCTGAAAGTGAGAACTGTCAAGCAGAGAGATTATTATATGGACAAAAACCAAACCAGTGCACCAAACTGACTTTCTGATTCCTTTGAGATCAGTACAGCAGTGACACTGATCATACCAGCGCAACACACTAATACATCACCATCACGTCACTGTAGTGCTTAGGCAGGGGTAGGCAACTCCAGTCCTGGAGTGCCGGTTTCCTGCACAGTTTGGTGATCTACCTGATCAAACACACCTGATTCAACTCAGCGGGCAATTAGCATGTTTAATTGTAGTGTCAGAGCAGTGACATTACCAAACTGTGCTGGACACCGGCACTCCAGGACCGGAGTTGCCTACCCCTGGCTTAGAGTAATCCTTACTCAGATAATCCCTGCTCTGTGGGGGTCCTGATCAATGAAAAACAGTATGAAAGGTTATATAACAAACAGATGGACTGCAATCTGGAACTGGGGTTCTGCAGCTATATGGTAAGTACAGCTGATAAAATGGACAATAATTGTAGTTTTAATGTGTAATTATTAAACTGTGTACAGCTCTAAGCTTTAAAAAATGCTTAATCCACTAATCTGGGCACCATCTAACAAGACACTCCCTGCTCATGCTGAATGTGTTCACTATGAACATCAGTAAAAAGGATATTAGAGACGTTTTGGTGGACTACAGCTTTTCTTTCCTGAACTGCTCAAATCCCATGACTCCAGAAGTAAAGTCAGTCTGGCAGATGCTGAAGTTGTGTGCAGGAATGTGGCTGAAAGCACCTCTGGTTCCTGGAATGCCTCTGGCTTTATCTGCAGTGGCTTTAATGGAATTACCTCAGCCTAGGCCCACAAAGAGGGATTCCTGGAACTCCAGAGGGTTTTTGTTATGACAGGCTCAGTGAGTTAACTTGAGTATATAGACCTGACTGTAATGCTCGGTCTTATGGTATTTAGGCATGTATACATTTAGGGGTTAAGTTCACATTGGTCAAGTTACCACTCCTAAAGGCACAAATCCTACACATATAAAGACATTTGAGTCATCATATAGAAAACAATGTTAAATTGAAACATATGCTCAACTATCTTCAAAAATTCCAAAGACTTTGTCTTGACAAGTTCGGGAATAGCATTTAAATAGGAAAATCTTACAGTATTTGTAAGACTTTGCTGCAGTTAATTCATCAGTGGTTAGACAATGCAGTTGTATTTTTAACTTCATAGGCTTAACTTTAGTGTGACTTGATGGAGAGTCTTAATGGAGAATCTGCAGGGTTGTTGAATTACAAATTATGGATTATGGAAAAATGCTCTACTGTTCCAAAGACTGTGTTGACAAGTTGGAATCAGCATCTACATCTGCTCGTAAATATAAAAAAATCTCATGGTATTTGTAAGACTTTGCTGTTAATTCATCAGTGGGTGGCACGGTGGCTTGGTGGTTAGCATGTTCACCACTCAGCACTGAGATCATGGGTTCAAATCCCCATCTGGGTTTCCTCCAACAGTCTAAAAACATGGAGATTAGATCAAAATGACCCTGCTGTGTGTATGAATGTGTGTGTGTACAGTGGTTCAACAACATTTGTGGAGGTGTATCATATGGCATGAACAAAGGATATTTCCGAGAACCTCATCAGAAGAACTCATCAATCTGGAAATGGTTTCAAAACCATCTCTAAAGAGTTTGGACTCTACCAATCCACAGTCAGACAAATGGAGGACATTCAAGACCATTCATACCCTCCTCAGGAGTGGTCGACCAACAACAATCAATCCAAGAGTAAGGCGTGTAATAGACAGCGAGGTCATAAAGGACCCCAGAGTAACTTCTAAGCAACTGAAGGCCTCTCTCACATTGGCTAATGTTAATGTTCACAAGTCCACCACCAGGAGAACACTGAACAACAATGGTGTGCATGGCAGGGTTGTAAGGAGAAAGTCACTGCTTTACAAAAAGAACATTACTGCTCGTCTGCAGTTTGCTAAAGATCACGTGGACAAGTCAGAAGACTATTAGGAAGAATGTTTTGTGGACAGATGAGACCAAAATAGAACTTTTTGGTTTAAATGAAAAGCGTTATGTTTGGAGAAATGAAAACACTGCATTCCAGCATAAGAACCTTATCTCATCTGTGAAACATGGTGGTGGTGGTATCAGGCTTTGGGCCTGTTTTGCTGCATCTGGACCAGGACGGCTTGCCATCATTGATGGAACAATGAATTGTGAATTATATCAGAGAATTCTAAAGAAAATATAAGGACATCTGTCTATGAACTGAGTCTTAAGAGAAGGTGGTCATGCAGCAAGACAACAACCCTAAACACACAAGACGTTCTACCAAAGAATGTTTAAAGAACAGTTACCATAAACGTTTAGTTGCATTTATTGCTGCAAAGGGGGGGTCACACCAGATACTGAAAGCAAAGGTTCACATACTTTTGCCTCTCACAAATATTGGATTATTTTCCTCAATAAATAAATGAGCAAGTCTAATATTTTTGTCTCATTTGCTTAACTGGGTTCTCTTTATCAACTTTTAGGACTTGTGTGAACATCTGTGGATGTTTTATGTCAAATTTATGCAGAAATATAGAAAATTCTAAAGGGTTCACAAACATTCAAGCACCACTGTAGCCCAGATATGATTGGCACTCTCTGTCCTGGATAATCCCCCTAGTGCTCAATGCAGTCCTCCAGGTGTGGCTGCCACTTTTCGCCGGTGTGTGGTTGAGTTCTAATTGTGTTGATTGTAAATCCTTGAGTATTAGAAAGGCACTATATAAATGTAATGTTCTTTCGGTGATTTGACTGTGCAATATTTCTTTAACCTTAGGCTTAACTTTAGTGTGACCTGATGAAAGGCCTTGATGGAAAAGCTTTTGGCTTACTGAAACATATTACAGCTTCTGAAATAAAGGAGTTAGATGGTATTTTGTACAGGTCTAGCATCACAGTGTTCAAGTAATTTCTACATTTGGCTTATAAAGAGTTAACAGAGAAGTGCTAACCAGTCTTTTCCAGAGATGAAGCATTTGCCCGAGGCAGGAATTCACCATCGTTTTGCATTGCAGGGAAGCCATGAGTCATGCTTCTCGGCCGTTTATTTGGCATGAACTGGGCTGGAGGCTTTTCCTCTGACCATTTCTCATTCTCAGCACATCTACCAGTACCTCGGTCATTGCGAGAGAAATAATGTTGCTATGGGGACAAGTTTTATTTGTATTTATTGCCTCTAATTCACATTCAAAACCACTCTGTTTAGGCCTGAGAGACGTTTTCATAAACAGTGAGTATCAAGAATGCGTCACTGAAATAGCGTGAGAGTGTTCATACTAGAAATACAGCTGACTGTTGATTAAACCATCAGAAAACAACATTTTCCTGCTAGTAACCTTTAATTTTGAGACAAGTTTCTATTTATTGTTGCACCAGTTACAGAGAAATGGAAACGTTGTCACTTTTTTATAGGTCTGTCTTCTAAACTGTGTCCCTGTATCATAGTGCTGTTATTCAGATGATTCATCTCATCACCACAATTTCCTAATATGATGATTAATGAGTAAAATTACATGGCAACTTCCTTTTCTGTAAGTCATATTTCCATTAAACTGCATTAAAAGTTCCACTATTTCATTTGGTAGGATTTGATCAGCCCTATGATCAAACTAACAGCTGCCTTAAAGGAACAGTTCACTCAAAAATGTGTGTTTCTTAAGATCAGCAAAGACATGTTTGGAACTTTAGCTACAAGTCTTATGTTGCTAACAAACACTAGAACCTAACTTTAGCCAAAGTCTAAATACATCAACATTACATCTCTCAATCTGCTCAAACTGCATCCGAATCTTATTTAACATCTTACTCTGACTGCAAGTGAGGCGAGCAAGCATCATAGACAAAATCAAATCACAGAGGTCATAAACAACAGAATCACATGACGTGAACATCAACAATAGCTGACTCGGAGCGTGAAATGCCGATCTAGAATCATGTTCCTGTCATGATGGCTATCGTGAATATGTAGGAATATGATCCAAGATCAGTCTTCATCCCAGCTGCTCTCTGAAGTGTCTGCATGTAGCAGTGAGGAATTGTACATTTTTATAGTTCACAGTAACTAAAACTCTGTCATAAAACACATTGACTAGACTGTGAGACCGTATTAAAGATTTTGGTGCAGTTTGAATGGGTTGAAATTGATTTTTAAACTGATTTTTTTTTAAATTATGGGATATTTAAGTGACTATTTAGTTGTTTTTAGCAATGCTAGCCTCACAACTCCATTTCTAAAATAAATACATAAAAGTTGGAATCCAAAAATGTCTCAGCTTATGTGGAATATACACAGTAAAGCTGCCAGTGTTAAATTAACACTGAGAGTGTTACATTTTGACACCCTCTAATAGTGTTGATTTAACACTGGCAGATTTACTGTGTACATAAAAATGTTGAGTGAAGCATTTTCTTAAAACATTGTAATAAAAAGTTACACAGTAACAGTCAGTGGTGGGTAAAATTAAGATTATTAAGAGCATAAAGACTGCTATGCATTATACAGTACTAGTCAAAAGTTTCTCATTCAGTGTTTTTATTTTTATTTTTTTAAGGAACACATAAGGAATCATGTATTAAACTTAAAAGTGTTAAACAAACCAAAATATGTTTTAGATTTTACTTCAAAGTAGACACACAACTGATGTCTCAAACACATTAAGAGGCAAGAAATGCAAGTCATGAACTCTTGACAAGACACATCTGTTAACTTAAAGCCATTCCAGGTGACTACCTCATAAAGCTGACTGAGAAAATGCCAAGAAAGCTGTGCAAGAGGTGCCTACTGTGAAGAATGTCAAAGATAAACATATTCTGGTTTGTTTACTTCTTTGTTTACTAAATAATTACAGATGTATTTATTCATAGTTTGGATGACTTTAGTTTTAATCTACAATGCAGAACATTTTTAAATCATGAAAAAACACTGAATTTCCAGAATGTGTCCAAACATTTGACTGTCACTGTATGTTCCATAGTCCAGTGAAGTTAAGGAAGGAAGAATGTGGTGTACGGTGACCCACAGCTAGTCACACAGTTTAGCCTGAAGTTGGTAATCAAACTATACAGGACATGTCTTACTCAAGGCACTTTGTGGTTGGAGAGAGATGCGTTTCCTGACAAAGTGTGTGAGTCATCTTCCCAGTGTCTGCAAGCAATTCCTTGAATGGCTGCATTGGGCAATAACTGGTTAGAACATCTCCTGACATACATTCATTTGTGCCTCAATATCATCTACAAAGAAAGAAAGCTACCATTCAAGAGCTGCTAACAGAGGACAATTCAGACAAATGATCCTTTAATGATTCCACTGATTGTACCCTGTCATCTTTTTCACTAGTCTTTCTCTTTTACTTTCAACTGTCTTACATTCAACTATTTAATTTCAATGACATAGTTCGCCACATGTGTCCAATAAGAAAGCTTCACTTGGTTATCTGAGTATGAACTACCATTATAAACAGCTCAAAGTTAGCCGGGTGTCCAAATTATGTTTGGGTCCTTATTATTAAACACTCACTGGCCACGTCATTAGATACACATACTTTATATCTACAGTCATTGTCCATTTTATCATCTCCACTGACCATATAGGTTATGGTGACCAGACGTCCTCTTTTACCCGGACATGTCCTCTTTTTGAGACTTAAAAAAATGTCCAGGCAGAATTTCACAAACGTCCAGGATTTTGTTTTATTAGAGCTTACGTCAGATTTTGAGAAGTGTTTTGTTCACAAACTAGTCTCGCCCTTCCCCTATTCCACTCTGTTAGCTTGAGTGAGATGTTACGCTATATTAAATGGAGACAGGCAAGCACTAGGACCCAGCGGGAATCCAAACCTGTTTCCCTTTAGGCCGCCCACAAGATCACCAATTGGCTTTGCCGTTTCTTGCTAACATGTGATTGGCTCAAATAGCATCTGGACTTTCACTTCTAAGTTGTTAACATGTTGAGCGTTAGTTCTGTCTGTGTCACGTCAGCTAGATGTATTTTAATATCAGAGGTTTCATATTAAAATTCATTAACATTAACATTTGAGTCTGTGTCTGTGTGCGTGTCTACCAGTCTGTGATAAGCCATCCATTTACATGCCTCCAAGTTTAACTATTGTCAAAATAATTCAGAATTTCTGCTATTTTTACTCAAAAATGAGGTATAATTTTTTGTAAATGATGTCTATTGACCATACATTCCAAACATACGTGTAATTTTGGTGATAATTAGCTGGAATGAAGTTGACTGAAAAGGTGAAACACATAATTGGGTGATAATTTTATGCTTTTAACAGTTTATTATATTTAATAATGTATTCATATTTTATTAATGATTAATATTAATTTTATTATATATTTAATAATTATAAATCTAAATAATTTCTCAATATTTATTAATAATTAATAACAATAATAAAATTTATATTCAAGCACCAAAAAAAGGGATGAAAAATGATGCGTGGTGCCCTTCGTAAGACGTGTGGTGCCCCTGTAAAATTGTGGTCTGCGTGATCCGCATATGCAGAGCGCCGGCCCTGCATTATTTGCCCCACCCCCCGCACTGAGGTGTCATAATCTCAGATCTGGTCACCCTAATATAGGTGCACTTTGTAGTTCTACGATTACAGACTGTAGTCCATCTGTATACTTGGTGTCACTGCTGAAGTAAAAAAAGTGCAACAACCAAAACTTTCCAGCCAACTGACCACCAATGAAGGACTAGAGGACCAACACAAACTGTGCAGCAACAAATGAGCTACTGTCTCTGATTTTACATCTACAAGGTGGACCAACAAGGTAGGTGTGATCCACCTTTGACACACCACCACCACATCAGTGTCATTGCGGTGCTGAGAGTGATGCGCCACCCAAATAATACCTGCTCTGTGGGGTTCCTGATCATTGAAGAACAGGGTGAAAGGAGGCTAACAAAGTACGTAGAGAAACAGATGGACTACAGTTTGTAATTGTAGAGCTAAGAAGCACCTGTATGATCAGTGGAGCTGATAAAATGGACGAGTGTAAATACAAGGTATGTAGTGTAATGTAATGTAGTGTCCAGTGAGTGTAGCAGGAGCATGCATAATAAAAGCTGCAGTTCCTACATAGTTCAAAGAATATAGGCATACATCTGTTTTAACCTTATAATCATGGTTCATAGTCACTGTTTCAATAACAAAAAAGTGCCACTGTCCAAAAACTTGCACCATACAAGTACCCAGTCCTTTTGGTTGAACTAGAAGTGCAGAAAAAATGTCAGCTGGCACACCCTCAGGCTATCAGATCCTGATTTTATTTAGATGGTATCCCAGTGCTGTTGTGACTTCGGTTATGTTTATTCAGCAGCTGGAACACAGGGCCATAACATTTTCAAAACAGCTCCAGGTGCCCTTTGCCCTCAGTGCAAATATGTACCCTCATATGTACCAATCCTGTTGTGAGCTGTGACCCCTCGCTCAATTTCAACAGCACAGCACAATGCAAAGATGGAACTCTGAGATGAAGAAACTAGTCAGAAAACATGCACAACACTTACGGAAAGCTAGACCACAATAAGGAATAACTGTCAACCACATGGGTAAGGGACCCATGTTATGAATGAACATGAATGGAACACATCACATATATAACACAGTGGACCAAGATGTGCATTATGCTATCATAAAATATAATCAATGTTATCCCGTAGACTTGTTATCAGTTGTATTATCTGTAAAGCATGTAGATCATGTGACATCGATATTTTCTTTTTGACCCAGTTTCTCCCCAATGTCGTAGTAGCCATTTGACCCGCCCATCCTCTAGGACAGGGATTCTCAACTGGTCTTAGCCTGGGACCCACATTTTGTCATGGTCATGAAGTCACGATGCACTTTCATAGAATATAAACAATTCATAATAAAATTATATAAAAATGTCAATTTATCATTAATAAAATATAATACATTATTATTACTAAATATTTATAAACTCTTAAAATGAATATATGCATGTAGCATAAAATTATCACCCAATTATGTGATTCACCTTTTCAGTCAACTTCACTCCAACTCATTACCACCAATTTTACACTTATGTTTGGACTGTATGGTCAACAGACCTCATATACATAAAATTATACCTCATTTCTGAGTAAAAATGAGCAGAATTTCTGAATGATTTTGACAATAAACTTAGAGGCATGTAAATGGACGGCTTATCACAAACTGGTAGCCGCACGCTCACAAACACAGAATCAAATGTTAATGTTAATGGTTTTAATATGAATCCTCTGATATTAAAATATGTCTAGCTGACGTGACACAGACAGAACGTCCAACATGGTAAGAATGTACAGTGGAGGTGAATACAAACTGCTGGCTAACTTGCAAAACATCGGTTTACAAGTCCAGACACTGTTTGATGGAGTGACAGCGGGGACGGCCAATCACACGTTAGAAAGAAACGGGAGAGCCAATCAATGAGCTTGTGCTAGCTTGATTCTAAAGTGAAACAGGATTCAGATTGAGAAGCTTGGAGTTCTGCTGGGTCCTAGTGCTCGACTCATCTCCTTTTAATATAACAGAACATTGTTTTTGGAAGGTAAAAACTACAGGGGACCAAAACTGCAAGCGACACGTCCCCCCATGCCTGCCTTTCTGTCTCTTTTTTCAAGATAAAAGAAGAGTACAAAATCAGATAAGCATTAATTATTTATAATTTTTAATTGTTTTAAATTTTATTTATTTTTTACAAACTGTCCGTGACCCACCCAGAATGTGTCCCCACCAGTTGAGAATCGCTTCACTAGGACTCTCCCAATCACTTGTAATCTTTGTGGGAGAAGACTAGCACAGGCCTCCTCTGATGCATGTGAAGTCAGGCTCCGCCTCTTTTCCAGCTACTACTGATACATCAACACTGTGCAGCTAACGTGCTCAGAAGATCCCCAGCTCTGATCCATCAGCTAACAGACACCTGAGCCAGCAGACATTGCATGGTAGTAGGGACAGGGAGAGAACGCCATCCACCCACCCAAACAGAGCATGTCCAATTTTGCTCTCTTAGGCCCCGGCTGTTGATAGCAACCAGCATGATCGGGATCCAAACCTGCCATCCTTTGAGTATAGTGTCAGCGCCTTAGTCCAAAAATAAACAGACACGCTTTATTTGGTGCTTTAATTAGAAGTGTCATTTGAGCAGGAACATCCTAACGTTTCGAGAAACACTGCATACACACAAAAACTAAACACATTCTTACTTTCCCTTAATTATTAACTGTGACTGGGCTGAAATTCCATGGTAGTGATGATGCTGTGGAGGGGTTTCAGCAGTGACGCATGGTTTGCGCACATGGAGGCCGACCGTAGCGTGTGAGGACACATCTGTTCCTGAAGGTGACTCAGACCCCTCTCTGTTCTCGCCCATAGCCTTTAAAAGCTCATTCAGTCCCCATTCAAAAAAGTCAAAGATAAGTTACTAGAAGTAAACGATCATTTATTGTTTTTTCTACGTTTTGATGTGTTTGTTCCCTTTTATCCGCAGTCATGTTTTGGTTATTCCCTTTTCAGTAATTCATCTGTTTTGTCTTATATTGCCAAGCCTACGTAACTAGGTCAGTGAAAGCCATTCGTTTTGTGAGGTAACTGATCGATTCCAGACATGGATTAAAGCTCGATTTGGACTACATTACAAATTGACCAGTGAAAATCATTTTAGCCTACATTTGGGAAACCAGTCTTAATGATTTTGTCGTGTCTCTGAGAATGAATGACTGGGTTGTTTCCATTTGTTACTGTAGTGGTTACCCTATAGCTGTTCTGTGGGTTTAGATATGATCTGTACTCCGCTTTGCTCTGAAATGATTATTCAGTTTAGGCTGATGTGAATTGTGTGAGTGAGTCAGATAGAGTGACCCCCATGCCCTTCATGTAACCTTGGACATGTCCTTATTTCACCGCTAAGCTGAAGTCACTTAGAGCCGCAGAGGTAACAGACAGGTCAGTGTACCGGGTTTATAGTCACAGCACTGCAGCTCATTTTCAGAGGTACTGGACTGGAAAAACAGACCCAAGGATAGTCTGACTCAGCGCAAGTCCATTTATATCTCGTACAGGCCACTTTTCATTAGATTGAGGCTTTCATAACACCGTTTAGCAGTGTATCATCATGCATATAATCTGAAAAGTCAGTTACAGCGAAAACCTAATCAAGCAGCATCTGATAAAGTTCGCTCCTCTTTAATTTGGTGAGAACTTTCTTTCGTGTGGCATCTCGTTCAACGTCTTCACTTTAATAAGCACTTTCAAGTTTCGCTTTCCAGCGTCTGCATCTGATAAGAATTTACCTCAACGTGTTGTGTAAACTTCGCCGTGACGTGCTCCAACGTTTGATTTTTTCCAGACGTTCAGTGAAAGTCAGTGACATCAAACTTTCTGAATGCCACAGCTGAACACATGGTCATTTTCACTGGCATGTTTTGAAGCTGGGTCTTGCATGTCTCACATTGTTCTGTTTTGAATTCGTACAGCCTTACACTGTAGGGAAGTCATCCATCATGCTGGAACTCATTTGGGCCATTTATGCTAACCCTGCCATTGCCATAGAGATGCGTTTTGTTTTGAAGGCATCTATACGTTCCCGAACAGATGGACTCAGCAGTTGTTCTTGGCTCTTCTGTTACAGCAGCTCAGTGAATAGGACAGTTTTGGGACTAACTGCAGCAGCTGCCCAAAAGTAAATGAGCAACAGAACTGCTAATGTGTTCACTGGGTTGTGGCTGGCATCTAAAAATGACTGCCCGGCTTATGATGCATTATTAACAGGTTTCAGCTCAGCATGCAGCTCCTCTGTCACATAGGTATACAGGAAGTGCAGTGCATGTAGTCAGAAGAGAGCTCAGTTACATATAGCCTGATTAATGCTAAAGGATAAAGAGAAGTACATTTGTTTTGGGTTCACACAAATATCTATTTATTCATTATCACACCTGATTAATCCTTATCAGGGTCGCGGTTAGTCCCCTACCCCCTCTCTGGGCGCAGGGCAGGGCATTACACTATTTAACTAAGCCCAGGACAGGGTGCCAATCCATTGCTGGATGCAATTTAGAGTACCCAATCCACCTGACCTCCATGTTTTTGGATTGTGGGAGGAAAACGGAGACCCTGGAGGATGCTCAGATGGGGACTTGAACCCAAGACCTCAGAGCTGAGAGGCAAACGTGTTAACCACTAAGCCATCGTGCTGCCCTTCACACAAATGTAATAAATTCATTCCATCTGTCCATCTATTATCTTCCACAAACACACACACACACACTAGGACAATTTAGAGTAGCCAATTCACCTGACCTCCATGTTTTTGGACTATGGGAGGAAACCAGAAACCCTGGAGGAAACCCACGCAGACACGGGGAGAATGATGGACTTTAATGGACATTATTTAATACAGTAGAAATTAGAAAATTTAATTGACACTCAGTAAGAGCATCTGAAATTTAAAACAAGTGGCAAGTGACTTTTGCTTCACATTACACATATTTTTGACTTTTAAAATTAGTCTGAGACGGACGGTAACAGGTGGTCTGTCAAAGTGCAGTCAACATGTTTGATGACTGTGAAAAATCTACATTTAGCTCCTTCAAGAATCACCTAAAAGAGAGACGATATACAAAGTATGTGACAGGGGGGATGGTAGCATCTCATTAGCACCTGTATAAAATACCCCATGCCTCTGTTGTGAGTCAGTCCTGCTTTCAGAGAGAGGCTTGCTCTTCTGTGGAAATGGCTCACACATCTCGAGAATAAAATTAAACCAAATTTTCTCTTACTCAACCTTGAACAGGCTGCTTTATTCCAGAAGTTGTGTTACGTTTTGTTAATAGTGTAAGTATAAGTGATTTTAGCAGCCACAAGAACATGAAAACTCCACCCGGATGAGGACTTGAACCCAAGACCTCAGCGCTGAGGTGGGCGTTCAATTAAATTTAGATTTGGGTAATCCAGGTCCAGAAAGTAAAAATCCACCCCAGGATTTTGTTTAAACTGCCTTGTTGGTTCTGCTACAGATATGCTGCAGCAGAGCCACACATGAAGTAGGAGCAAAATCCTGGGTTGGACTTTTACTTGCTGGACCTGGATTACCCTCCTCTAATAAAATTAAAATAATTAGATTCAATTAAAATGCAAACAAAGGATATGAGCTCATATGAGCACATAGACATAAAATTTTGTATGCAGTGGACAATTGTGTCATGGTCATTTATTTTATATCCAAAAATTTTCTCAATGTGTAATTACCCAACACCTTATTGAGGCTTGAGGTTGAGTATTGTGATCTGAGATCAACTGACAGACAATAACATTGATATGAGTGGCAGTTCCTGGCATAAAGTAACACTGACAAATCCCTGAGGCAGCAACAGAGCTCCAGAAATCATCCAGTATATCTGTTCTCCTGCTTTACCTCTGTCTTTACACAATGCGGCATATTGCTTAACCCCTCCAACAGCGTTTGTGCTGACATTACATGTGCAGGTTACCATCTTAAAGTTACAGCCAAATAGGCATTGCCCTTGTCTCATTCTCTTTAAATGAGCTCCCACCTAAGAGACAAGGTTGAAAATAGCCAATGATGCAATCAAAGCCATGTCCTGCTAATTACATGTTGTTAGAGTTGGTCCATATCTAAAAACAATGACCTCTAAATATATCCCCTCTCATCAATTATCTATAAATATATGTGAAAAATATTTTTAAAATATATTACTGCAGATTACATCACCCATCATGTGTCCCCATGCCCACACACACACACCACACACACACACTGACCTGTGTGGCTCAGTTCTGCTTTCCTGGCTCTTTTTGCATTCTTTGACGTTACCCAATTGAAAGTCAAATATTCCGTATATTTAGATTGTAGTGAACACTGTAATTCTTTGCTTGAACAATGGCTGAGAACCCTCGTCATGTTTAACAGGCTGTCTGATTTACAGAAAGTTCCATCCTTCAACAAAAAGAGTCAATCAGCTTGCTCGTAAAGCATCCACAGGGCGCTTCCTCCTTGTTGTGGAAATATGTGCATGTGTAGTAGATTGAAGATGCATGAATCAAACACTATAAACAAACATATAAACGTGCAAATATGTTTTTCAAATGTTTTTATGCCTATTATGATCATGTTAATACGTCATTCAAAAACCTAGCAGCCTGGTCTGACTGGAATAATGCCCGGGGTTGCTACAAAGATGGCAACCAAGTGGACGGACTTGTCTGTAAGGAATCTGGTCAGGGTCATATGGTTTTCGACAACATTGTAATTGAAAATATAAATGTATGTCACCTTTACAAGGTTTATGGTATGCCTTTAACCCTGTAACATCCTCACCAACAATTATTATTATGTGTTTTTAATGTACATTTTAAACATACAGCGAAATTGCACTTTATGCTAAAGGACATAAACTACAAATACAGTAAGATGCTAATTTTGTTCACATTTTAAAGACCACCAGAAATGTTGCATTTCTAGTGACCTCAAGTTGATGTTTTTCAGCCTAAACCAACTCTACCGATTGGTAGAGATGGCACAATCAGGTTGTGTTAAGTTCAACACCACCTTCAATAAGATATAATAGCTCAAATGTGCTTTACCAAATGGTTGAGCAGCATGTCAAAGGGTTAAGGTTTTAAAGTACAGTACCAGTCAAAAGTTTGGACAGTGGTTTTTCAGGATTTAAAATTTGTCTGCATTGTAGATTAATACTAAAGTCATCCAAACTATGAAGAAATACATATGTAATTATTTAGTAAACAAAACAGTCTTAAACATTTTTTATGTTATAATATTAGGAGGGTGAAGACATCCACATGCCTCCTCCGTTGTGCGTGATAGAGCCACCGCCTCTTTTCAAACTACCGCTGATACACCATCCCTGGGGAACCAACACGCTCAGAGGAAAGTGCAGGGTCTCCAGTTTCGAATGGACCAATCAGTAGACACCTGAGCCAGTGGACATTGCAATGTGAGAGTGATAGGGAGAGTGAGAGTGCCATCTACCCGCCCAGAGTGACCACGACCAATTTTGCTTTCTTGGGCCCCGGCTGTTGATGGCAAATAGCATGGCTGGGATTTAAACTCACGATCCTCTATCATGGTGTCAGTGTCTTAGCCTTTAGATTCTTTAAAGTAGGCACCTCTTGCTTAGATGGCAGCTTTCTTGACATTTTCTCAGTCAGCTTTATGAGGTAGTCACCTGGAATGGCTTTCAGTTAACAGTTGTGTCTTGTCAAGAGTTCATGACTTGCATTTATTGCCTCTTAATGTGTTTGAGACATCAGTTGTGTGTCTACTTTGAAGTAAAATCTAAAACATGTTTTGGTTTGTTTATCACTTTTAAGTTTACTACATGATTCCTTATGTGTTCCTTCATAGTCTGTATGACTTCAGTGTTAATTTACAAAAAAAGAAAAACATTGAATGCCAAGGTGTTTCCAAACATTTGATGGTTACTGTATATTACATTGATTCTGTACACCACAGCTAGACAACAGATAATACTTATCCGTATTACACCTTACTTTACACTTAAACATCATCTTTTTGGTTCTCTTCGTTCATCTTATGTTGAATGTCAAAAAAAAAAAGAGGTACTATATAAGCACCATTGAAGATGCTGTGAGAACCAGTAAAAAGGAAATGCTTCTGAACACAAAACAACAGGAACTGATAAGAAAAAAAAACTGAGATTGTATTCTAGTGATTCCTGGCAGTGATGGGAGGGGTTTTCAAAATGTATTTTTTATACCCAGCAGTATGCTAATGCAGGGGCTAAGGGCCCGGTCTGGATTACCTTTCCTTTGAAGCATAATTCACTTCATGGAAGCAAATGCGATTAGGCTTGCTTAAGGAGTAGCGGGTGTCCACAATACAGGAAACATCTTATGGTGTTTCTGGTAAACCAGGTCAGTCACTCACTTATTCACACAAAGCTTGTAGGAGACTGGTCTGTCCTGCCTGTCCTAACATGACACATGACCACCAAGGCCAAAATCACCGCTCAGCACAGCCAGGAAAGCATATTCTGTTCACTGAAGCAGGCCGTTTCCAATGAGTTTTGTCCTATTTTCTAAACAATAGGCTTCTCTTACCTAATAGCCCGCATGCCCTGACTCCCCAGGGGAGGCTCACTGAGCTGTAGCCATTTTGTCACATAATCAACGAGACATCTGGGAACATGCCTGTCTGATAGATGCTGGGTAAACTTAGTATTTCCAGGAAAATTGGCCACGTTGTTGTTTTTGTCTTGTTCAGTGTGAGGTTTGTCCGCAGCGAGGTTTGGACAAAGGAGGGAATAGTTTATAAATAAATATGTTTTGCTATGAGAGCAAATAGAAAATCACAGAGGACGTAACTAATGCGTGGATCTAACTTAACCTTTAAAATCCAGAACAGGTTGAGGATTCCAGCCAGTTTGCATTGTTCAAGACTGCTAATGTACGGGATTCAAGTTTCAATTCTTCCTGTAAGCAAGTTTACCCTACAGTGCATCTTGCACCTAAATCGCTGGACTGTACTGCAGTTAAAATTCCTGAAATGTTACCGTGTGCAGCTTCGTCTGCAGGTTTCTTATTACTGTTCATTACAAGAGAAGCCTGCAGAGCTGATGAGGTTGTGTGGTCAGCACACACATGGAGGGGGATAACTTTGTGGAAGTGAGCTTGAGTCATTCATTGATGTCTGGAGGGGAAGACTTTTCTCTCCTCTCCAGACAACAGCTGGGAATGACACATCTGAGCAGAGGGAGTCTCCAGTCTCCTGTCTTCGCTCATTTCTCTTTCCTATTTCCTTTGTGTTATGCTCAGCTCTTCCAATTTGAATTCATGATGTGCACTGACATTGTCCTGCAGTTTTCGCAGCCGTTGAGACGTTTTTCGTATATTTTTGAGAGCGCACGGCCGTCTGAGAGCCTTTCTATTTTAGTAACGGCTATTTTTTTAAGTGTATTTGGGAAGGAAGACACATTGTCTTACAGCTGTTCCGTTTGCGTCAGTCGATGGCTGCAGCACACAACCATTCTGGCAGTCTTGTTTTCCAGGCTGCATCACAGAAAAACAGAAGAAGAACAGAAATTGAGAAACAATTGACACAGAAACGCACTTCCTTTGTTCATTTTCTG